>CAWUFW010001640.1:2602500-2687500 GCA_963921515.1 Calotriton arnoldi | reverse complement strand
CCTTCTCTCTCCTTCTCTCTCCTTCTCTCTCCTTCTCTCTCTTTCTCTCTCTTCTCTCTCTCTTTCTCTCTCTTTCTCTCTCTTTCTCTCTCTTTCTCTCTCTTTCTCTCTCTTTCTCTCTCTCTTTCTCTCTCTTTCTCTCTCTCTTTCTCTCTCTTTCTCTCTCTCTTTCTCTCTCTCTTTCTCTCTCTCTTTCTCTTTCTCTCTCTCCCCAATGCAGCACCAACAGGTCACCTCGGTAGACTCTGGGGCGTCTGGATGCAAAGGTGCGTTTCGGCGCCAGGTGCCCTGTTGGTTTCAATGTGAAGCGGTCCTGGGAAACAGAGGCTGAAAGCTGCAACTAGGCAGAGGTGCTTTTAGAAGTCTTGTCCGTGCTGCGGGAGACTCTCTCGGTTGAGGGGCCATGCACATTGTGGCTGCAAGTGGCGACTGGGAGTCAAGTCTGGGCAAACCCAAGGTGGGTTTAGACTCTGGAGGCTCTCAGGATCTCCTTGGCACCATTGGCCCACTTTAACTCCAGCTGAGGGCCAGGGGTGCAGTCTTGCTTTCCAGTGTTGGGTTTTTGGCAGTCTGGAATCCTCACGATTCTTCGGTGTACAGGAGCTGCTGGTTGCTCCTTGAAGTGCTGGCAGTCCTCCCAGGCTTTTGGAGGCAGAGCAGCTGCAGGACGAGTCTTTGGTGCATTTGTCGGGGACAGTAGACGGGCCGGCATGATTGACGCAAAGTCAGTTGCTGCTCGTCAGTTCTTGCTCTTCGTGGCTCTTCAGTGTCCTTCTCATGTTGACAGAATCTGCTTTCCTGGTGCCAGGGGCTCCCCTAAATACTAGATGTATGGGCATTAAGGGAGGGGAGGGTAGTAGCAAATGGGCTACTTACCCTTGGGGTCACTACACCCCTTCTATAACCACTTCTTGTGGGAAGTGGGCATAACCTTGAGTTCCTAATTCTGCCAAGATGGCAGAACTTTCCTAAAGGGTGGCACTTCAGGCAGCTCACCTTACGGGTGTGCCTGGCCTGGTAGTGACAAAATATCGAGAGGATTGGGATCAGATGTTCTGGGAGGATCTCTGTGGTGAGTTCTTTGGGACCTTCAGCAGCTATATATTTTTGCCGCTGATGTACTCCTAACTGGTAGCGTCATCATCAGGTCTTAACCTCCACCAGGGGGTAGTCTCTCAGACCAAAGATTGTGTGTGATCTGTATCAAATCTAAAATTACCTCCTTTCCAGGATGGATTGTTTTATTAACCTTCATAGGGATAAGGTATAAAGACAGAAAGATGTGTGCAGGAATGTATAAGGTGTCTCCCCCCCCCCCCCCCACCATTATCAAATATAATACAGGTCTCCATATTTTAGCTTACTTGTGCCCCTACGGCTCGGTGGCTTTCATCAGGACAAACCAGGATGTAACGATTCCGGTTCTTGGCCAAACGGGACAATGTCCCCTGGCTTGAACTTTGTGTAGGGGAGTTCACTCCATTTGAGTGCTCGAGGCAGCACTGTTGCCCTCTGAAATGGAGAAAAGAAAGAGACACATGCAATACATGTAAGACTATTTCAATGCAGTGCTATATAAACATGCATATGCATTGCATTTTATGCCCGATGAGTTTCGTTTAACAGTTTAAATATGTCACATCTGCTTTAGTGTGCTGTGATCACAAACGATACAATGGAAAACGCGGCCAAAAATAATGTATTTGCACTATTGCCCTTTGTGGCCATGTGTCTATACTTTCCTCGTGACCCAGTGTGAGACATTTCTCTGATTTATGATTACTAAAATGCCTTAGCGGAATGAGTATTCGCAGAGTAATCAGTTTTGTATAAGTGAATGGGATGATTAGGATAGAAGTGAGGAAGTCTTTAAGCCTGCTTCTAGTTTTTTCACGGATAGCACCTTGGTGTCAATTCACTCGGAACAGCCTATTCGGGTGTAGAGAACAACACTGTCCACAGTATTCAAACATCATCAGTAAGTATAATTTGTACGAGTGCTGTGGTACAGCCGGATTTGCAGGACGCCCTACGTGCCTCCTTATGAGTGTCTCGGAAACATATTTGAAACGTGCTTGCATATACAAATCCCATTACACAGGGTGTGGAAACTGAGTCTGTGTGCTGCATTGCAGTGTCGTTGCAAGTGTGGGCCCATGATAGTGTCGGCTGTGACAAAAGCCCCGATGTACACCTGTTCGCACACACCTGATCAGCACAAAAATCCTATCCGTGCTCAATTTTTGACTGTTGCTGCATGGTTAATATACCTTTTATTAAAGTCTCATGGGCCCCATAGGTTGCATGGGGCAGGCGGTGTAGCTGCCCTCCCTGAAGGAGAAAGATGGAAATACATTAAAGCTAAATTTAAAAAACAGTTAAGGCAGAAGAGATAAAATCTTTAAGACCTCTTTGCAAATGTAAATTTCGTTTTTTGTGAAAACTAGAAAGTGCTTGGTTTTGCTGTCTCTAGCCTTTTAGGTCTCGCCTAGCGATGCAGCGCCATGCGCTGCTCGCTAAGCGAGATCTATTGTTGTCGACTTTCTTAGCGATGCGGGACAGGACATGTGCACGCGTATGGCAAGACAGGAGATGTGCACACCTACGGCTCGCGGCGTTATTACAACTCCTGCTCGCACCATACGCGTGCACATCTCCGGTCTGTGCGCGCCGCGCTCACCGGACACGTGTGGACAGCTTGTTCTTTGTCAGCAGCAGAAGAGCACACACGCCGGCAGACGGCGCAAAGAGAGCAGCGGCCCCGGTAGCACACAGTGTACTCGCCGTGAGTAGTACTTGCCTGGGTGAGCGCTCGATCCTCAGCTTGTTGTGGCTTTGGTGTGGAAGGGAGGCAAAACATGTGCGCGCCCGGACAGCCGATGTACACGCTCACGGGGTGTGCATCAGTTTGGTCCCGGACAGCACATGGGCACGCGCACGGCGTGTCTTTCAGCTTGCGGCGTATTGTAAGGTTTTCGTAAGCGGCGCAGCATGTTGCCTTCAACTTTAACAATGGCAGCCCTCCTTTCTTTCCCCGCCATTGTTAAGATAATGGTGGCATACAGCGCTGCTTAAGAAAAAAATACAATATTGAAAAAATATATTTTTCTTCGGCGCTGTTGGTTCGCCCCTAGGTGGCTGGAATGAATGTATGTAGCGCCTCTGGGCCTGCTGCCTTTCAGCAGTAGCTCTGGCTGCTGTCCTGTGCCGGGTGGTGTTCCTCAGTGCTGCGCCTCTAGATGGCCCTGGCCGCGCCTGTCACCATCTCTCGTTTGTGCCCCTGGGCGGGGCTCCTGTGTACTGCCCCCGGGGTAGACATTGCTCTGCACGCTCATCCCCTGCCCGCGCCTCCCCCAGGGCCCGTGGTCGGCAGGCACCAGGGACGTCGGGGGAGCCGCGGAGCAGTGTGGCGGTGCCAAGGGAAGGAATGCGGTAGCACTCGATGTACCGTGGCCTCTGAACCATGGAAGAGGGAGGAAGCAGAGCCACATACCTGACAACACTGGGCAGGGCCCGACCACCACAGGCTGAGTGACCCCCCCCCTCCCCCCCAGCCCCGCACACACGAGCACCCACAATGCTGTCACGGTCTGCAGTTGCAATCCGATGCCATCATACCCGCACACTGACACCCACACTGTCTCCAAAACCATGCCACCCTTCCACACAGACACTCCTACACAACTGTCAACGATAACCTCGACATACACTGACACCGAAGCACCTTCCTCCTTCCACTCAGGCACCGCAACCTGCCAACTCCCACAATGACACCCGCACGCTGGCGCCCCTGACTACTTCCTACACACAGACACCCCACTCTGGTACACCAAGCCATTGCGCACACGAAATCACGAATAGCACTGACAGACTCTCATACACTGACTGCCCACACTTCTACACCATTGCCATAGTATCCCTCACCCAACCAGCACTAACAGCCCAGGCAACACCCTTCCCCTCACACTCCCCACACACTGAGCCACCCGACCCTGTCACTGCACACCGACAAACCCCACCTTCACACCCCCTATCACTGACGCACCCACACTGACAGGCTCCCCAGACTACCACCCTGTCACCTGTGACCCTGCCACCCATCAGTACTCCGCTCGCCAGATGACACCCTCACCATGCCTCCCTACTCTATGAAACACCGATGCTTCTCTCACCGACCCCCTACAAACACTGATGCCCTGACGCTCCACGCGCCATACTGTGTATTATCTCATCTAAATGTGTAAAACACCTGGGCACCGAGCACATTGTTTTCACTTTGCCCGTTTTGAATTAAATCGGTTTATTTTCATAGTATTTTCGCATCATGCAAAAGCGTGTTATGAGAGCAGAAGAACGCAAGCAGCAGTGAGGGATCACTTTCCGGACTCCATATACAAGGCAGTATGACTTGCGTTCCTAGAGCCAGGCGGGTCTGATCAGGGGCGTCGCTCGGTCACTACGATTGGGGGGGGGATGTGAGCTTCAGGTTTTCCAACAATCACTTCGGATGGAATGTTAAAATACATAATACAAACAAGCAGGGCTTATGAGAGGGGCTTTAGGAGCAGTGTTAAGGGAGAATAATACAGATTGGTGGGGGTGCTAGATGAGAAAAAACACTATTTTTTTAAATTGCCAATATTTTCGAAGACTTTCAAACCAGAGAGGGTGTGTGCATTTTTGTCTGTGTATGCAAAATTCCTTGTGAAATCATTGCAAATAACAATGCCTTTTATTTTTGTTTTGGTTTTAACAACATAAATAAAAGGCATTGTCATTTACAATGCCATTAGCTTAAACTCGGGTAACTGCGAGACCTATTGCATTGCAAATGCTTGTTTACTTACTTATGGTGCAGCATGCTGTGCTTCAATCGTCCTTCCTGACCTGAATGTTAACTGGAAGGACTGACTCAGTGCTTTTAAATGGAGGACGACGTGCACACTTACAGGTGTTCTCCCGATTAGGCTAGGCGTGGGCCAATAGAGAGAGACTAGAGACTCCAGGATTTGCTGCTGTCTTTCTTTTGTACTAAGGTCCCCGTGTTCACATATAAAAGTTGAATTTGCTTGTAAAGCAGAAAACTGTTTTGGACCATCTATGTTGAAGGGTCTAGAAGTACTACAAAGGCTGTGACCAGGTTAAATATTTAACTTTCAGACCAACTCTTCAGTTTACTCCTGGACCTGCAGAGGACCCCAGAAGGCCTAACTTGTTCACCAGCGGACTACCCTGCTACTTGAGGCATTCGTTAGTTCCCCAGAGGACTGTCCTGCTGCTTCCTTGTACTTCAGTGGACTGCCCTACTGCTACAGGCCTGCTCTTCTCACTGAGAAGGAAGTCTGGACCTGGTCCCTTCCTCCCAGTCTAACTGACTGGAAGGGTCTGACTCCAAAGGTCAGTTGACTGACCTGTTCTGAGCTCCAGGGACACCACAAGCTTGAGAGGCTTCTGTAAGAAAGCGGCTCTGTATATACTGCACCAAAGTAAGGTTCAGTGTGCACAGAGTCCACAGTCCCCAGAGGTTTGGCAGAGGCTAAAGTTAGATATAACCTTACTCTCTAAAGTGGTAGCTTGGTCGAGCAGTAAGGCAGTATCAGAGGACAGTGTAAAGCATTTGTTGTACACACTCAGTCAGCAAATGGTCTCACACACTCAAGAACTGAACTCTAGGCCAATGGTTTGTATATAAAAATATATGCTTGTTTTATTTTAGAACCAACAATGGGTATCGAAATATACTTTCTCAGATTGAGATGCTTTAGATAAATACTTTCAACAGGCAATAGACTTTTGAATGCAATAGTTACAGTTGTTGCAATAGGCAACACAATTTCAAGCACAATATAACATTGAGCTCAATGGGAATTTCTAGTTAAATGCAATAGATTACATTTTGGATTACTTTTTTGACCACAGGACTGGATCCTAGATTCAGTCCTGGGACATCTCCTGTAAACAGTTGAGTAAAAACGTTTTGGTTACAGTTGTGATTTTTAAGGAATATTATTGTATTTTAAAAGTTGGCACTTAGAAACTTTTTCACATAGAATCACCAATGTTATCCTATGGGCGGAAATTCACTTAGCAGGTAAGTAGTGTTATCGTTACTTTTTCTTACTCAGTGTTGGATCCTGGATCCAGCACTGGTGCATCTCCTGTAATCAATTGAAAGAATGCGTTTGTCACACAGGCGATATTTAACTAATATTTGTAAGTTTGCAAAATCGACACTTAGAAACTTTTTCAGCAAAAACCAGGCAATGTTATCCTATGGAAGGAAATTCAAGTTACCGGTAAGTACAGTTATGATTACTTTTTCAGGGTCAGTGCTGGGCACCAAGATCCAGCACTGGGATCTCTCCTGATAACAGGTGAGTAAATTCGTTTTCGTAATTCGGCTGATTTTAGAGGAATATTTTAAAGTTTCAAAACTCCACACTTGGAAGAATTTCCAAGTGAAACCAGTCAATGTTACCCTATGGAAGAAAAGTGAGTAATCGGTTTTTGGGTAAGTACTCGACTGGCAGAGTTAAGGTTCTGGGCATAGACTCAGGGGTCCCCCAGGGTCAGGTAAGTACAGTTGTTACACCCTCAGCGGCACAGGGGCGGCCGGTTGCAGAGTGAGTAGGCCCAATGTTATCCTATGGACGGCAGGGGGGCTTTGGTTGGTGGCTGCTGGCAGGTCACTCGGCTGTGGGAGCAAATCTCCTGGTCACTTACTCAGGGCAAGTGGGGAAGTCGAACAGGGTAGTGGGTGCACCCTCAGCGGCACTGGGGCGGCCGGGTGCAATGGGCTTTTGGGCCGTCGGGCGCCCAATGGTTTTCAATGGGAAAGCTGCGTGACGAACAAAGGCTGCAAGCTCGGGACGGTGATTCTTCAGGTGCGACCACCACTTCGAGAGGTAAGTTGGGAAGCTGTAGGAAGGGTAGGCACCCAGGAGTTGGGCACAGGAGGCCGTGGGGCGTCGGGTGCAGGGGTGTCTTTAGGCGTCGGAAATCTTACCCTCGGCTGGTCGCGGTTGGAGGGGGCCCAGGTTCTGAGGCTGCAGGCGTCGTCAGGATCGTCGGAGGGTCCTTGGGTGCTGGATTCTGGGTCACAGTCGCCGGGGGGACGTCCTCGTGGTCTTTGTCCACTCGGGCACAGGCCGGGCTCGGCGGGTGCAGAGTGTGCTGGATTCGCGGTTCCTGGCTGGCACCAGGGGTTTGTTACTTGCTTTTGAGCAGTACCACTGCTCGTGGGAGTCCCAGGTAGTTAGTCACAAGGCAGTCAGGTCCTCCGGGGTTCTTGAGGTTGCTGACCACTGGAGACGCCGGGGTTTAGCAGGAGCAGGTTCGGGGGTCGACAGGCCGGGAGGGCTGGGGCCAAAGCAGTTGGTGTCTTCCTCTTGTTAGCAGCTGCACGGCAGGTCTTCTTGTTTCTTGATCTTCTTTCTTGTTTCGGAATCTGGATCTCAGGAAGGACGGTTCAGGGTGCCCCTAAATACTAGATTTAGGGGCGTTACAGGTAGGTAAAGGGCAGGGACCAATGGGTCCCTTCCCTGGTGTGGGTACACCCCCTATCCTGTCACTCTCCAGTGGGAGGGGGGCAGGAGCCTAGTCCTGATTGGGTAGGGCTCCCCATCTTCAAGATGGCGAGAGCCCAGAGATGTGCTTCACCTCGCCTCCCCCTCCTGAGGGGTGGGGTTGGCAGAGGCTGGCACACCCCCTTTCCTCCCTTGGTTTTCCCGCCAGTCTTCCTGCCAGAGTGGGGGCTGGAACCAGTGGGGACCAGTTGCTGAGTACAGCAAGTGGTCTGGGGAAGCTCACAAAGGTGGAATGCCTTTAAGCTTCCCCCTGCCCATCCTGGGGAGGAGGCCTAGCACCTCGCCCAGAACGTGCATTGTTGCAGGCCCGGGAGAGCGGATGGCTCTCTACCCAGGGGTCCAGCAACATGTCTGCTGGGTGGCAGCCGGGGCAGCTCCTCAGACAAGACGTGGATTGTAGGTTAGGTTCAGGGGGCAACTCTAAGTTGCCCTCTGTCGTGCAGTTTACATTAAATCCCACACTGGCATCAGTGTGGGTTTATTGTGCTGAGAAGTTTGATACCAAACTTCTCAGTCTTCAGTGTAGCCATTATGGTGCTGTGGAGTTCGTAATGACGACCTCCCAGCACCATATACTCTTAATGGCATCACTGCACTTACAGTGCCCAGGAATGGCCCTGGTACTGTAGGGGCACAGGGCTCATGCACCTGTGCCCACACCACTGGCATAGTGCACCCAGCTAGAGGGGTGACTGAGGTATGCCAGGGCAGTGTGTTTAGTGGGCATGGCACACAGGGATGTGTGCCATGTCGACTCTGTTTAGTTCTGCACCAAGACACTCAGCCTGCAAAGGCAGGGTGGTGTGTGTGTCAGGCTACAGGGCCTCTAAGGGTGGCACAATAAGTGCTGCATCCCTTAGGGGCCTTCTCTGGTCACAATGCCCTGGGTACCTAGGGTACCATTTACCAGGGGCTGACATGTGGCCAGAGGTGCCAATTGGGTTTAGGCTGTAATGCAGTTTTAGGGAAGGAACACAGGCCCTGGGCACCTGATTGGCAGGAGCCCAGGGCACACTCAGTCAAAGTACATCAGCAATTCAGCAAAAAAGTGGGGGCATACCATGCAAGAAAGATGGCACTTTCTCACAGCTTCTCTGCAACTGCCCAGCTGACCTGCTCCAACTGGACCTGCCTGAGCCCTGCTGGCCTCTGCTGGAGTGAGTCCTGATCCCCAAAAGCTTCCTCCCCAGGTCCTGTACCCTTGGCTGGCATCAGTTTAGTGCCTCCGATGAAATGTTTTGATCGCTGTGCCATATTTTGAGAAGGGAACTTTTATAGTGGAATTAACCTGGTCCCTGTATCTGGCCTGCACCACATCAGGGTCGGGCTAAACTTGACTTTGTCTCAGTCTAGCGTGACCAGATACCCACAGTTAGCACTTTGCGCTTATTGGTGCTATTTTTACTTCAGCATTTAAAATTGCATCTCTCTGGTTCTACTGATTGGAATTTTGCCATTTAGGTCTCATTTTATTTATTCAATTTTAATGTTTCTATATTGTTGTGGTATATCTCTTGTGTTGTGTTTGCACTTTATTACGGTTTGTGTGCGGCATAAATACTTTACACGGTGCCTCCAAGTTAAGCCTGACTGCTTTTGTGCCAAGCTACTGGAGGGTTAAGCACAAGTTATTTTAGTGACTTTTGTGTTTTACCCTGGCAAGGTTTGTGGTTGTTGCTTGAAGGTTTTACACCCCAATCAAAAAATATTTCCTACCTTGAAAAACTGTATTGCATTGTGGTACACATGATTGGTAGTTACTTCCCAGCAGTCAACAAGAAGCACTGCTTTTTGTTTCAAAGGAATATTCAAAGCAGTTTAAAAAGAGTTCAAGCATTAGAACACAGATTTCACTCGAAGGTTGAAGTTTGTGAAAACAAAGTTCAAAACCAGTTCTCGGACTAGCTAGAATGGTATAGCTTTGCTGCATGATATTCATTTGTGTATAGTGTTTCCATTCATGTTGATTGTCACTTCAGCAAAAATAAAAACTGTGCACCCCACAATGAGAGAAGTAGGTGAAATCCCACTAAACAGGTTTGAAAAAAGAGCTAAAAATAAGCTATTTATCTAAAAATAGCTTAAAAGCCAACAGCAAGTAATATCCAGTTGAAAACCTGGGTCGTCAGCTGTGTTTGAAACGGGCAGCAGTGTGTAGTAGATCAGCAAACTTTGATGAAAATTGGGTCTGGGGAAGTTGTTGGATCTCTTATGCAGAGTGGGCTGTTTCGAGTGCAGAGGTCAGTGTCACAGAGGGTTTTTGCACCAAGATGCTCTAATGAAATCGGGGTTGTCTTTTGTTAGAAAATGGTACTCAAAATGAAATTGGTATGGGTGTTGTAGAAATGTTATCCATGCTTACAAACCGTCCAAAAGATTTAGGATTCTGGCAGTAATAGAAATGTTAGTCCGCAATAGGCAGATAAATTATTTCAGGTAAGTCGCTTAGTATGTTTATCTTCAGAAACAGGAAAAAAAGAGTGCTTTCTAACTGCTAAATTGATAGATTGTATGATGCTTCTTTCTTAGAGATTTTCTTTGAAAGTGGTTTGCATTATTTCTTTTTCGGTTTCCCTAATTCTTGCTACATCTTTTGCAAAGTATGCCTGTTCTTCTTTTAGGTTTAAATCTTTTTTTGATTTGAAAGACAAAACAAGATGCATCAAGCAATAAAGCCCAGATCGTGGGCCATAAGCAGTCGTAGTGCTACACAGAGCATCAGAAATAAATAAGAAAAACGTCCCTCCCCTCCCCCTTCCCCCTCCCCCCCACCTCCTCCCCATCCCGCTCCCGCTCCTCCCTCCCTCCCGCCTCGACTGCCGCCGAAAAAGGAACTAAGTATGGCGTGGGGCAAATCAGTGGGTCTGAGTTTGGGTAAGATCCTGGACAGCGCGGAAGGCACAGCAGCCACATATACCTAGGGCAGGTGAGCTCGCGGATTTCAGAGCACAACAAGGCAATGAAGGGGCACCACAAATCTGCGAAAGAGGCCCGTCCCCCTGGAGCGAGAAAGATACGCTCCATGCCAAGCACATACCACAACCTGTGTAGCCACCCCTGCATCGTAGGGGTTCTGTCTGTGCCCCAATGAGACAGTATATTCTGTAGTGCCGCCCCTAAAGCTATTGCCATTTGCTTGCCTTTACGGGACTTGAGGGGAAATGCGAGTCTGTCCGAGACGCCCAGAATGACACATTCCGGAAAGTGTAGGATATTGGTGTCAAAGTGTTGGTCGATCTCGTCCAGAACCTGTATCCAGTAGGCTTTAAGAGTTGGGCATTCCCATAATAAGTGAAGCAGTGTGCCCTCAGCCCCGCATCCCCTCCAGCTGCTCGGAGAGCGGCTGGGGTTGCTCTTATGCAGTCGGGGGTGGGGTGAAGTACTAGTACGTCATTATCTTAGTAGCAGATTCTACACTAGATATATTACGCGCTGAGTGTCGGGCCCTGTAATGAATGTCACCCCATTCTTTTTGAGTCCGTGTCCGCCCCAGCTCCGTTTCCCACCATTTATGGCCTGCAGATTTGGTCACTTGTTCCGGGATGTGGTACAGTTCTGTGATGAGTCGTTTAGTGGACTGCTTAGAAAGCAGCCACCACTCACTCTGGGTAAGCAGTCTCTCAGCTCCCTGGCGTATCTGGGGTTGCATCACCCAGTGTCATATCTGCTAATAGTGGTACTGCTCTGCTTCGGGCATTGCAAAGTCGGATCGTAAGTCTTCTAAAGACATGGGGCCCTCCACATAAAAATAAATAAATAAATAAATGCCCTATGGATCTGCAGCCTTCCTTGTCCCACTGACCAAAAGCTGCCTGATCAAGACCCGGGGTGAAGTCGGGATTGTTGGTAATATGGGTAAGGGGCGATGGGAATGTGGTAAGACTGTTGCGTGTAGCCGTAGCGTCCCATGCGTTTAAGGTGGCCTGCACTATTGGAGAACCATAGAGACCAGGGGGTCTGGAGGCTCTTCAAAGGAAGGGAATCTTTCACAGGGGCTGGCCGACTAGTGCTCGCTCCATGAAAAGCCAGTGCTTCTCAGATTCACGTTGAGCCCATTCTAACAGGGATCGGATCTGCATAGCCTTATAGTAGCTGTCAAGGTTGGGGATTCCCAAACCCCCTTCCCCAGGAGGCCTAAAGCTCATTTCCCTGCACATCCATGGTTTCTTGTCCACCCAAACGAATGAGGAGACCTCGGCCTGAAGCGGTTTTAACTTGCCTGAGGCGGCTCCACAGGTAGGGTCTGGAAGAGGTATAAGATTTTAGGGAGTATGCTCATCTTAAGGGCTGCCACTGGCCCAGCCACAAAGGCCAAACGGCCGCCAGCGCCGCAGGTTCAGCCGTGTGTGCCAATAAGTGAGTGTAGTTTAAGGAAACTGTCTCAGAAGTGGATACTGATATTGTTATGCCCAGATAAGGAATGGGTTTCTGATCCCAACGGACGGGACACGCCTGGTTAAAGGCGGCAGTAGTTGGCGGCTGTAAGGAAAACCTAGGGCCTGCGACTTGGCCACATTTACTCAAAAGCCCGAGGCAGCGGAAAACTCCTCTAATTCAGCAAGGAAAGCCGGAACAGATGTCTCAGGGGTCTCGAGCGTGGCGATGAGATCGTCCGCGTACAAGCTGATGGTGTGCCTCTCACCCCCAAAGAGAACCCCTTTAATCTGCTGATTCTCCCGGACCCTCTGAGATAGCGGCTCTATGTAAAGGGCGAATAGCAGTGGGGAGAGCGGGCAGCCCTGTCGCGTGCCTCTAGCAATCGGGAAGGGATCCGACGTACAGCCGTTCACCCGGACAGTGGCCGAGGGGTGGCTATATCCACTGAGCGCCCATCTGCGAAATCTGCTCCCTACCCTGAACTGCTCCAGAGTGGTCTCTAGGAAGGGCAATTGTACTGTTGAACGCCTTTTCGGCGTCGACAGATAGCACTACTCGTTCCTCTGACTGGCGGTGCGCCTTGTCCAGGAGGTGGAGCAGTCTACTTGTGTTGTCGCTGCATTGTCTAGTTGCAACAAATTGGGCCTGGTCTGGCTCTATTAATCCCGGCATTAGCGGGCCCAGCCTGGCCGCTAGTATCCTGGTGAAGATCTTAAGATTGATATTCAGCAGGGAGATGAGCCTGTACGAGGCGCAGTGCCTGCCGTCCTTTCTGGGCTTGGGCAAGACTGCTACTGATGCCATGAGCATTGTGGGTGGTATGTCTGAAGTGTCTCCAATCGCATGAAAGAGTCGAGTCAATATCTGGGCTAGAATCGAGCAGAAAGTTTTTTAAAAGATGGCGGTAAACCCATCTGGACCTGGGGATTTAAGGAGCTTGAGCCTAGCGATAGCCGAAATAACCTCTAAGGAGGTGGCCTCATCTAAAGTTAGGCGGGAATGCGTTATGCCCTGATAATACGTGGAGGGATTTGGTTTTGGTATTTGCTGCGCAGAGTAGAGTTCTGCATAAAAGTCCCTAAAAGCGCAGGATATATCCGCCTCTTGCGTAAGTTCGGCTCCCCAGCTTCGAACATCATTGGGACCGCCGCTGCCTGGCGCTGAGTGCGCAGTTTGTGAGCCAACAGGCGGCCGCATCTGTCCCCTCCTGTATAAAACATATGCTTAAAGCGGAGAGCAGCGTATTCAGCTCTATCCAGGTCCAGGCTTGCTAGTTGAGCTTGCGCTGCCTTTATCTGCCGCCATATCCTGGGGGCTCCCGTTAGTTTGTGGATCCCTTCTAATTTTGAAACCCGCTTGGAAAGCTCCTCCCTTTTCCCCTGCGTAGCTTGTTGTCTGCGGAGGACGTAGCTATAAAGTCGCCACTAGTTTAAGTATTTCCCACAGGGATACTATGGAGGTTTCTTGGGTGTCATTTACAGCTAAGAAGTCATCTATCGTCTTAGTGAGGCGCGCAATGATTTCAGGGCGATCAAGGAGTGTATCTCTAAGCCTCCAGGAGTATGATGGTCGAGGTGTGGGGGTGGGAGGAAGTAGTAGAGTTGTGGTCAAGGCTGCATGATCAGATAGCGCCTGTGGCTCTATAATAGAGTCCTGTGTGAAAGAAAGAAAGGACCGGGACCCCAAGAAGTAGTCTAACCGGGCATAAGTCCAGCAGGCGTGGTGAGTAGAAGGTGTAGTCCGTTGAATGGGGGTGAAAGTGGCGCCACACGTCAACTAACCCCAAGTCATGGAACCACTGTCGGCCGCTGTCAGATAAAGCCCCAGTCTGTCCCTGCCTCTGAGCCGAACGGTCCAGGTGGCCGTCGAACACAATGTTCAGGTCGCCCCCAGGAGTATTTGCCGGGCCGGGGAAGATATCAAGTCTGCCACAGCTTCACGGAGGAATGTCTCCTGGCCCTTGTTAGGAACATAAATAGTGGCTAGCGTAAGCGTGTGTGTCCCCAGGGTCACGGAGTGCCCCAAAAGCCTCCCTTTGATCTGATACCTTTGCCCCCACCACCCCTGGAAAAGTGTGGGATATAAGGATAGCAACGCCTGCCCTCTTAGTGGGGAGAGAAGATGAGTGTTGCTGTGGAAAGGCCTTAGATCGCAATCTGTGCGTGTCGCTGCACAATAGGTGGGTCTCTTGAAATAAACAAATATGGACTTTGGAGTTCTCCAAATAGGACAGGATAGCCCTGCGTTTGATAGGGTTATTAGGTCCTTTCACATTTAGGGTCAGAATTTTAACACTCGTCCAGGATGACGGTGGGGGCAAAATGCGCTGCAGGTGCGAGGAGGTAGATCGCGCCCACCCCGCATGGGGCCATATAGGATCGCAGACGAGAAGGCCTGGCTAGGCGAGGTCGCGCACATGCGAGGAAACCAAAAGAAGCGCGAAGAGGGGGAGAGAGAACCCACTAAATAAAATAACAAAACCCCAACATAGCAAAAACATTAGTGTGGTGAAGAATAGCAAACAGTTAATGTCCGGAGCGTGCAGCTCCCTGGAGTAAGAGTAAAGGGTACCTGTGGCCTGCGGCTCCCCGCTTCCTCCCAGGCAAAGCCCATGCAAATGTCTTGAGTTTCCAACGACGGGCACGGGTGCTAGCAACAAACCGTCAGATCTCTGCCTGGGCAACTCCATCTTCACTACGAGGATGTTCCTGTGAGACGCCAGAACTGCCCGTCGCTCTCTGGCCATAGTGTCCGGATCAGGGCTTGTTGACGGGCTAGGGGGCTTGATGGTGGTCCAGCCATGACCACTTTGGCGTCTGCGAGTGTCGTTGTTCTGGTGAGGCTTGTCCGCTGCAGGATCCTCGTTGTCCAGAGGTTTGTAGGCGACAGAGAGCGAATTTGTCTCCGTTCCCCTTGAAGTGAAAGATCAGTCTAAAGGGGTGCCCCAGGAGTACTTGATGCCAGCATCTCGAAGGTAAGACGTGATCGAACGGAAGGATTTGCGCTTGAGTAAGGTGGAGGCTGCCAAGTCCTAGAATAGCGTAGGCTTTTGAACTTTGTAGGTAAAGTCTGTGCAATGCCGGGCCTCACGGAGGATCCGCTCCTTCAGCTGGTAGTCGTGGACACAAGTCAAGATGTCCGCTGGGGGAGCCGGAGCCGCCCTCCTAGGGCTCACCCTGTGGGTGCAGTCCAGTTTGATGGAGAATTCAGGAGATTCGCCCAGGATGGAGCAGAAGAGGTCCACCACCAGTGCCTCAATGTCGCCGTCCCCCTCTCCCTGTGCCATGCCACGGATGTGGATATTATTCCGCCAGGACCTGTTCTCCAGGTCCTCCGTGTGGGCCTGGAGGTCCAGGTTCTGTTCCTGCAGCTTAAGGACTTCCTGTTGGAGGCTCTCGAGTTCTTCGTCTCGCCCGCTTCGTGCTCTTCTAAGGTGTTGATCCGTTCCCCCAGGGAGTCCACATCCCGGCGAATCTCCTGCATATCCGCCGACAGCTCGCGCTTCATGGTGGACAAATCCTCATGGAGGGAGGCGAACAGCGACTCCAGGAACGATCGGCCCTCCGGGGCCTCTGGACCCTCACCGCCTTCAGCCTCGTCCGAGTGCTTCGCTGTGGGCTGGCCCTCCACCTGCTGTGCTGTCAATTTGAGCAGCAGGTCTTTCACGGATCTGTCTTTCTTGCCTTTTGAGGCCGCCATTGCGCCGCAGCGTTAGTAACTCCCAGGGTGGATGCGGGCTTGATGTGAAAGACTCTGTAGGCGGGAGGGTGCAGCGCAAAGAGATGAGGTGTTACTGGAGCTGTCGCTGTTACAGTAGTAGCGCCCCCCCCCCAATGTATCTGTCGTGTTGGGCTCTCCCCTCGTACCTCGTATTAATCGCCAGTGGGGGGGCGGGGTGCTTCGCATTCGCTCGGGGCCCAACGCCGAGGCCCCTCTGTCGTGGTGTTGTCCTGCCCTTGTCTCGCCACCGCTCTCCCCTCCTACTGAAGCCCGTGCTCGGGATACAGTGTCCTTGGGGCCAATGCAGTGATGTAGGAGGCAGTCTTGAGGCTTGTGGGCAGGTGAGCTCAGCCAAGTTTCCCGACCTGGGACGCTCCTGCCTCCGATTGCGCCGCTGCCCCCAGGGGAACTGCTGTGCAGTTTGTCGTTAAGGCCTCATCACAGGCCTCGCCTTCAGCGTGGCCCTGTGGACGGTGCGTGCGCAGCCTCCAGGCCTCAATCGCCGCCCCCCCGGGGTTGCCTTTCCTGTCCGTTGCCCTGGGGGAGGTCTTAGCTAATGAAGCGGTGCAGGCGACACCTTCGGTGTACAGGGGCTGCTAGTGAAGAGGCCCACTCAGGCCCACAGAGGTAGTGCATGTGGCCTGGGCCCGCCGCTGCCAACGCCGATGTGGACCCACTCTGCGTGCGGCCGAAATTGCCGCTCGAGTCGCGTTGCTGGTGCGGTCCCCCTGTCAGTCACGGGGACCTCCGGAGAGCATGCCCAGGCACCCCCGCGCCAAGCCTCCCGCAGTGACCAGCCAGCCGCCGTCACGTCCTGGACTGTTCTGTGTCGGCTCAGGAGCTGCCACCGTGGCCAGGATTTGGCCCTCCTCAGCCTCCCGGAGTGTAGCACAACACCTCAGAAAAGTCCAGGCAGGCTCTGGTGCCCCTCCCACTGCCGAAAGTGCGAAAAGAAGCCTGGCAAGAGCAGAGAGCGACACACCTGCGTCTTACCAAAATGCCATCTTGGCCACGCCCCCCCTGTTCTTTTTTTATGGCAGCATAAAACAAGCTACAGATTGTTAATATTTTACTGTATGAGTCTCCAGCAGAAAGTTACTTAAATTGATATGCTTACTGAACTGCGTGTTTATTTACAGCACCTGAACTTGATTGGTTCATCTATCTTTGGCACAACTTCTCTATACTATCCGATTTTATAGTCATAGGGAAATGTGTTATATCTAGGGTCTGGTCTACTTGCTAATGGACAAGTAGGTTTAGTGTGCATGCAAGTATCCTCTTCCTGCTCCTGGTCAGCTGACCTTTGTCTTCTAACCCATTGCCCAATAGTTTTACGTTGCAATCTTCCTATGGACCAAAGCTTAATGACACTTTTTCTTTGTCTGCTCCATTAGACAAAGTGGAAGTCGGCTGATGCAGGACTGAAAAGAACGACTTTGCGGGAAAGCTTGAAACTTCGTTCTTGCAATGCAGTGTGCCTGATTGCCTATTTTCATGCCATGTGGGAGATGGGACAATTCGTGGTCCCTATCTTTCTGGATCACATGAGCGACCACTTTGAAAACTGGTTTGTGATGTTTTCCGACCTTTCAAAGAGCTCCTTGGATCTGGACTTGACACACAGAAATCTGTAGCCTGGTGAATCTGTTCCTTGGTGTCTTAACGCTGATTCGCTTGGTTATACCCCTTGAGAAATCTGGGTACATTTATTTAACCTTCCCCTTTGATGGCTCTTGCCTCTTTGGTGTGAAGGCTAATGCAGCCCTTGAAGTTTACCTGTGACATGTCTCTTTCTACTGTAGAGGATTCGGTTCTTCCTGCGTTTAGGTTACATAGTCCGTATGGACATTCTCATGGCTGTTTGAGATCGGTCTTGTAGGAGGCGTCAAATTACTCTCTGTATTAGACAGTTGGGTAGATCCTCTTGGAGGCAGAAAGTGTGACGACTTTGAGGTGTCCATAGCTCAGTTTCAGGAACCTCCTTCCTTCTCTTTAACATCCCATGCCAGACCATCCTTAGCATGTTCCATGTGGGAATGGCCGTCCTTCCTGATGGACAACTTGGGTTTACTACTGACTGTTTCACTCCATTGTTCAAGTGCTTGTGCCATTTGTACTGGTGCAGGGACCTGGCCGTTGATCCTGTCTGCTCTCGTGGACCTCATGGCATGATGTTGGTCAGTTTGTTTCTTTGCTTGCTGATTTCAAAGCTGATTGACGTTCCACTTTTGTTGTTGTTAGTTTTTAAGTGTCGTTATTGTGAGGTTGCCTTTCCTCGGATAATGCTTTGGAGTTCAGAGGTTGTGTGGTGTCTTTCGACTTGTAGGACAGTACATTCCTTATCTGGTCTGACAGCCTCACCCAAACGTTTCTACTTGGTTGTAGGAAAGTGCATCTTTTGGCATAGTCACCCCCACTTTTTGCCTGGTATTTGAAGTGCACTGGGTTCCTGCTAACCAGGTCCCCAGTGCTCTTTCCCTAAAGCTAAGTAACTGCACAATTGTTCCCCAGTTGGCCAGACCTTTAGCACTCTTGTAAGTCCCTAGTAAATGGTACCCCTGACACCTAGGGCATGGGTACTAAAGAAGGTCCCTAAGGGCTGCCGCATGTATTGTGCCACGCCTAAAGGACCCACCACCAAACTCCTGCAGACTGCCATTGCAGGCTGTGTGAAATGGTGTAGACGGAAGTGAAAACACACCCGTGGTTACATGTCCACGTACACTGTATGCAATATATGCAAGTCACTCCTACAGCATTCCTTTTAGCCCTAAGGTAGGGTGCATTATATTACATGTGAGGACATACCTGCATGAGCTGCCACTGTGCTGTCGAGCTCAATTGCTATCTAGTACAAGTGAACAGGCAAGCCATCTTAAGTATATGTATTGGGCACTGGTCACGAGTTCCTCAGCTACATGATGGCTTCACTAAAACCTATGATGACTTTGTCATAATAAATCTCTACTGATGCCAGTAGTAGACTTAAGATATGAGCCCAGAGGGCATCTTAGACGTGCCCCCTGAAAACTTACCAGACTCTTAGTGTGCTTACGGTATTGTCCAGCCTGCCACCACAGTCCTGTTTCTGAACCCCTGCAGGTGAGAGCCTGCGCTCTGAGGCTAGAAACAATGCCTGCTCTGGAGGAAGGTGTTCATACCAGCTCCAGCAAGATGTCTAGTGAATCTCCATACCAAGGCCAGGGACGTCAAAGCCCCTGCCGCCTTTGATATGCGATCCAGAATTCCCCCAGATCTAGGAGATGCCACCCCCGCCATGAGGACTATTTAGCACCAGGGCAGGTGGGAAATTGGCTATGGTAGGAGGCATTGTGCACTATCAGGCCAGATACACCCCTAAGGTGGGCTGCCTGATGTGCCCCACGAACGAAGGGTTCCAGCATTTTTTTATTTTGGTGGAAATAGGATTTCTGGGACAGGGTTATTCCCACTGCCCAGAGGAGGTGGTCATATTGGGGGTGTGGTGACCCCAAGGGTAAGTAGCACATTGTCTACTACCCTTCACTCCCCTAAATTGAGTATTTAGGTGTTCCCCTGACACCTGGAACTTGGATTTGTCTGACTGAAGAAAGTAGAGGACAAAGAAGAGCCGAAGAAACAAGAACTGCTGGTGCACTATTGCGCCAAACCCTGCCTGCTCCAGTTCCGACAATTGCGACACCCAGACTCGTCATGCAGCTGTGCATCCTCCAAAAGCCTGAGAGGGCCTCCAGCACTTTGCCAAGCTGTCCGCATCTCCCTTGAAGTGGAGGAGCCGCTTGCCTGCAGCACTGAACGCAACGTCTGGTTCACCGTTCTGCTGCTCACTGGGGTCCACTGACGCAGCAGCCACCCAGGAAGAGGTCACCATTCTCCTAGAGGTCAGATCCGTCTCCCAACCAGGTGAAAAGACTCCAGGACCAACCGGAGCTGACCTGCACTAATACCCAGGGTACCGGATCTCTTGCAGCAATCCGGACTCCAATGCAGCAGAGACCGAGCAGCCAACAAGGGACGTCAGCATTGCAGAGGCCCGCACCGAGAGTGGCCTAAGTGTCCTGATTTGATCCCCTTTGCAGGTCTAACAGATCCGTGGGTGCCTTTGACGCACGGGCACAAGACCAAAGCCCTCTGCACCTGAGCTACCCGGCCTGGGTCCACAGCAACCGATAGTGCTCCCCTGCTCCCTGGACCCCCACAAACTGAGCCCCCTGTTGCGAGCTTCCAGACTTGTCCTCAATTCCCCCTCTTCAGCCTGTTTCTATGTGGCCCCCCTCTTTTCCTGTGGTGTAGCACACAAGGCTACCAACCTATCCAGCACCTCTGCACCCGGTCTATCCAGGGCAGGTAAACTTGAACTGCTGGTGGTGCTTTGGACCTTGACCTCTAAGCACTTTAGGTCCTAAAGGGGACTCCTGAAAATCGTTTGCAAAAACCTGTATGCAGTATATGGCTTTTTCTCCATCTGGAAGCATTACTGCGTTAAAAACTAATTTGCGTTGACATTTTATTTTCCTGTAAAAATTGCTTTTATGAAAAGTACTTACCGAATTACGAAGTTCTTGGTGTTAAAATAAGTATACAAATACCTGTTATTTTTCTAAATTGGTCTTAAGTGTCATTTATTTACTGTGTTTTCAACAAATAAATTAACACTACCCTCTGATGAGCCTAAACTCCTGACCCACACTACCACAAAAGAGCTTTTGGGATTGTTAATTTAAGCCCTTTAAGCCAATAAGCGTTGTCTGGACTTTTTACATAGTATAATACCTCGTTTTGGTAAAGTACATAAAAAACAAAAATCACCTTCCTACATTGGTTGTGTTCTATTCTGCCTGAGGTGCACCTCTAGTGTTGACCATTCTTCACTTAGTTTACATAGCCCAGCTGGAAATCTCTGCTGCTCCTTGCTGGCCACTGATTTTCATAACCTGCGCCTCAATACTGGCTGCAACAGATGGGTGCAACTTTTGTGGAATAAACACAGCTATTGGTGTGAGATTTGCCTGCTCTCCAGTCTTATTCATGGCCTTCATACATCTTCTCTGGGCAGTGGTGATTGTCAAGGGCCCTTGTTGCCTCCCCTTTTCCGTCGTGCAGTGGATGGTCAGTTTCCCTGTAGTTGGGCTTCATCATGCTGTGGCTGTAGTCCTCTTTCTAGATTGCCAGTGGCTACTCTTTAGTAGACCAGATCAGTTGTAAAAGCCCTTTTGCACGGTCACCCCCAAACATTTTGCCTTCATTCCTATTTTTACTGAATTTGTTTTTGCTGGCCTTAGGACTCTGAGTACTTGTACTCTCTCCTCTGAACATGGTAATATTGGCTCTTACCAATTTGGCATATTTAATTAACTTCGAAGTCCCTAGTAAAGTGTTACTGTAAGTGGTCAGGGCCTGTAAATTAAATGCTACTAGTGGGCCTGCAGCACTGATTGTGCCACCCACTTAAGTAGCCCTTTAAACAAGTCTCAGGCCTGCCCTTGCAGAGCCTGTGTACAGTTCAAACTGCCATTTCAACCCGGCAAAATAATCCTTTTGCCAGGCCCAAGCCTTCCTTTCCAATTTATAGGTCACCCCTAAGGTAGGCCCTAGACAGCCCACGGTCAGGGTGCAGTGTATTTAAAAAGTTGCAAAACAATCAAAGGGGGAGAGAGCGGTCATATTCAATGTGGACTCAGCCTCCTGTCTTACGTAAATAACCAAAGGAAGTCCACTTGCTATTAGACTAGCTGTCCTATCAGGGTATAGATTATGATCAAGGAGAAACAGCTTTCTTAAAATAACCCTCACCCACCAAACTGACCCAAGGTGGCATGCTTCATCATCGGGTTCTTCCTGCCCTGCTGCGGGACGGTGTGTGCTACGGCCGGAGACGTGGGAGCACTTTGTAGGGTGTTGGCTATGAAGGGATAGAAGTGAGAGGGTAAAAAATAAGTGCGTATCATTAAAGTACCTGGCTACGTGGAGTCTTACTTTTATTAAATCCTGTAGCTGGTACTATTAAAAAGGGGAAATGGAGAATTACACTATGATGGGTGATTATCTCCTGATCTACATGTTTTTAAGCCTCACCCCTAAGGCTTTTCGTCAGGACCAGAGCAAATGATCCCTTGTACCACTCCGAACAGAACCTATTTGGTCTATTTTTTTTTAGTTGAAACGATAATGGTGTTGATGAAATCCTAATTTCATGCACATACAATACCTAATCGATATGTTCTTTGAATTAAGACATTACTGTTAGTTATTTAGAGCCCCATGAGCTCAGCGCGGAAAGGAAGGGGCGCTTGTAGTCACAGTTATCAAAGCTGCACCCTTGCTTGGCAAAATCTGCCTTGCCCGTCGCTCTGAAGAAGGATGTATTATGCCACCCTCTGGGACCTCTCACCACAAACATGCACCACTGCCATTGCAGCCTGCAGGTTGTGGTGCAGCTGAAAGTGAAGTCGACATGGCACACATCCCTGTGTGCCGTTCCTGCCCAACACTGCATGAGGCCTAGGTAAGTCACCCTTAAGTCAGGGTGCCCTATACATCATGTGAGGACCCATCTGTATGAACAGACAGGTCCCTATAATATCTAAGGCCATTCTTAGATATTGTAAGTGCACAGTAAAGCCATCCTGAGTATATGGTCTAGAAAATGGTCAGTAAGAGTTTCCTAGCACTATAATGGCTTTACTGAATCCTGGGATGTTTGGTATCAAACATCTCAGAATAATAAAGCTGCACTGATTCCAGTGTCAGATTTATTAATCTGAAAGAGACTATTAGTTATGGATTCCTCACCTTAGAACTACCCCTGGCGTCAGACTGGATCCGGAGATTTTTCTTCAGCAGTACCCCTGCGCGTCGGTAGGTGGCGTCGGTCGACTCAGCGTTCGTCGTGGTCGCTGGAATGACGTTGCGGTATCTACTTAGACGCCGCCCCTGCGTGCTGACGTCAGTTCTTTCTTTTTCCGCGCCAGCCAGTGCAGATCCGTTGAGAGCGGTACCTCGAGTCACTTTTTGACTCTTTGTTGACCTATTTTCCAGTCGTTTGACTCTGGTGCACGCAGGGATGTCCCGTCCTCGGACCGGCTTCAAGGCTTGCGACTCATGTCGCAAATTGATGTCGGTCATGGACCCGCACTGTAGGAAAGTGGCTCTGTATACACTGCACCCAAGTAAGGTGGGTAAGTCAGGAGGGTAAGGATGGGTGGGCGTTCCTTTAGGTTCATGGCAGCTCAGCAATGGAACAAACTCCCGTGGGGGCTTCGGATGGAGGCCTCGGAGCGTATTTTTCGCAAAAAGCTGAGAACTTTTCTTTTTCCCACTGAGTAGTTCCCTGGGTGCTTGACCATTCTCGGGGGGGCCGGGAGGTAGAGTTCTTTTTGAGGCTGTACCACAGCGCGGGGACACACTAGCCTAGTGTAACCATGCGCTTTATAAATGTCTATTATTATTATTATTGTTGTTATTGTTATTGTTATTGTTATTGTTATTGTTATTTTCAGTGTGCACAGAGTCCCCAGAGGTTTGGCAGAGGCTAAAGTTAGATATAACCTTACTCTCTAAAGTGGTCGCTTGGTCGAGCAGTAAGGCAGTATCAGAGGACAGTGTAAAGCATTTGTTGTACACACTCAGTCAGCAAATGAAGCCACACACTCAAGAACTGAACTCTAGGCCAATGGTTTGTATATATAAAAAAAATATATGCTTGTTTTATTTTAGAACCAACAATAGGGTCAAAATATACTTTCTCAGTATGAGATGTTCTGGTTAGCCACCTTACAAATAGGCAATAGACTTGTTGGTGGTAGTAATCACAGTTGGTGCCAGAGGCAACACAGGGCCAAATACAATGCAACATTGAGCTTAATGGAAAATTGTGATTAATTACAATTAATGACTTTGTAGGTTACTTTTCTAACCACAGGACTGGATCCTGGATTCAGTCCTGGGACACTTCCTGGAAACAGGTAAGAAAAAGCGTTTTGGTTATTGTAGTGATTTTTGAGGAATATTACTGTATTTCAAAAGTCGACACTTAGAAACTTTTCTGGGTAAAATTACCAATGTTATCCTATGGAAGGAAATGCAGTTTGCAAGCAAAGCAGGTTTACGTTACTTTTGTAATCCAGTGCTGGGTTCTCGGGTTCAGCACTGGGGTATCTAGCTAAAACAGGTAAGTAATTACGTTTGTATCGTTGGCACGATTTTTAAAGAATATTTGTAAAATGCAGAAATCGACACTTAGAAACTTTTTCAACAAAAGCAGGCAATGATATCCTATGAGAGGAATTTCGAGTTACTGGTAAGTACGGTAAAAATTACTTTTCATGGTTGGTACTAGTCTAAAAGAGGCAGTACTGACGTCTCTCCTGATAGCAGGTGAGTAGTTCGGAATTCGTTACTGTTGTGATTTTTAAACAATATTTTAGTATTTCAAAAGTAGACACTTAGAAGAAATTTCACAGAAAACCAGTCAATGGATCCCTATGGAAGAAAATGGAGTTAGCGGTAAGTAACGTTGGGATTACTTTTTAGGGCCGGTGTTGGGCACCCCGGTCCAGCACTGGGGCCTCTTCTAATGCCAGGTGAGTATGTTCGTTTTCGTGACTCGGTTGATTTTAGGTGAATATTTTAAAGTTCCAAAACTCCACACTTAGAAGAAATTCCAGGTGCGAGCCAGTCAGTGTTACCCTATCGAAGAAAAGTGAGTTATCGGTCTTTGGGTAAGTACTCGACTGGCAGAGTTAAGGTTCTGGGCATAGACTCAGGGGTCCCCCAGTATCAGGTAAGTACAGTTGTTACACCCTCAGCGGCACAGGGGCGGCCGGGTGCAGAGTGAGTAGGCCCAATGTTATCCTATGGCAGGCAGGGGGCCTCGGGTTGGTGGCTGCTGGCAAGCAGGCCACGCGGCTGTGGGAGCTGGGCTCCTGGTCACTTGCCCAGGGCAAATGGGGAAGTAGGTTAGGGTAGAGGTTGCACTTCCAGGGGCACTCGGGCGGCTGGGTGCAGGGTGCTTTTGAGTTGTCGGGCGCTCAATGTTGACCAATGGAGATCTTGGACGGTGAAAAAGGCTGCAGGCTCGGGGACGGTGATTCTTCAGGGGCGACCAACACTTTGGGAGGTAAGTTGGGGTCTTGGAGGATAGGTAGACACCCAGGAGTTGGGCACAGGGGGCCGTGGGGCGCCGGGTGCAGGGGTGTCTTTTGAGGTCGGGAAATCTTACCCCTGCTGGTCGCGGTTGAAGGGGTCCCTTGTCCTGAGGCTGCAGGCGTCGTCTGGGTTGTCGAGGAGGGTCCTTGGACACTGGATTCCAGGTCAGAATCGCCGGGGGACGTCCTCAGTCTTGGTTCACTCAGGCACAGGCTGGGCTAGGCGGGTGCAGAGGCTGCAGGTTTCGCGGTTCCGTGCCAGGGCTGGGTCTTTTGGAGTTTGTTCTTTTGAGCAGTACCACTGCTCGTGGGAGTCCCTGGGTTGAAGGCTGTGGCACAGAAGTCAGGTCCTCCGGGGTTTTTGAGGTTGCTGAGGCCGGGGTTCCGCAGGAGCAGGTTCAGAGGTCGACAGGCCGGTAGGGCTGGGGCCAAGTCAGTTGTCGTCGCCTCCTTGTTAGCAGCTGCACGGCTGGTCTTCTTGCTTCGTCTTCTCTTCTTGTTTTTGGATTCGGGAACTGAGGAAGGAAGGTTCAGGGAGCCCCCAAATACTAAATTTAGGGGTGGTTACAGGTAGGTAAGGGCAGGGGCCAATGGGTCCCTTCCCTGGGGTGGGTACACCCCTATTCTGCTCCTTTCTAGTGGGAGGGGGCAGGAGCCTGTCCCTGGTTGGCTGGGTCCCCCATCCTCAAGATGGCGGGGACTCGAGTTTGGGCTTCACCTCGTCTCCCCCACCTTAGGGGTGGAGTTGGCAGAGTTGGGCACAACCCATTTCCTGCCTCTGGTTTTCCCGCCGGTTCTCCCGCCAGAAGTGGGGGTAGAACCAGTGGGGACCAGTTTGCTGGAAGCAGCAAGAGGTCTGGGGAAGCTCAAAAGGCGGCAGGCCTTTGAAGCTCTCCCTGCCCATCCTGGGGGAGGAGGCTTTGGCACCTCGCCCCAGGATGCGCATTCTTTCAGGCCCCTGAGAGCAGAGGCTCTCGACCCAGGGGTCAGAAACATGTCTGGTGGTGGCAGCCTGGGCAGCCACTCAGTCCGGACACGGGAGGTCGGGTTGGTTTCAGGGGGCATCTCTAAGATGCCCTCTGGAGTGCGTTTACATTAAATCCCACACTGGCATCAGTGGGGGTTTAATGGGCTAAGAAGTTTGATACTAAACTTCTTAGTTTTCAGTGGGGCCATTATGGTGCTGTGGAGTTCGTAATGACAGACTCCCAGCACCATATACTCTTAATGGCAGCACGGCACTTACAATGCCCAAGAATGGACTTGGGCACTGTAGGGGCACAGGGCTCATGCCTCTATGCCCTCACCACTGGCATAGTGCACCCAGCTAGAGGGGTGGTTGACCTAGGCCAGGGCAGTGGCTTGTAGGCATGGCACACAGGGATGTGTGCCATGTCGACTCTTCGCTCTTGTTCTGCACCAAGACACGCAGCCTGCAAAGGCAGTGTGTGGGTGTAAAGGTACAGGGTCCCGAAGGGTGGCACAACAAGTGCTGCAGCCCTTAGGGGCCTTCCCTGGTCACAGTGCCCTGGGTACCCATGGTACCATTTACCAGGGGCTGACCTGTCGCCAGGGATGCCAATTGGGTGTAGGTATCAATGCAGTTTTAGGGAAGGAACACAGGCCCTGGGTACCTGGTTGGCAGGAGCCCAGGGCACACTCAGTCAAAGCACATCAGCATTTCAGCAAAAAGTGGGGGCATACCATGCAAGAAAGATGGCACTTTCTCACACGCACCTCGTGTGCCTTTGGTGCCTGGAGCGCGACCACGACCCGAAGTCATGCTCCGACTGCCGGTCCATAAACCCGAAGTCTTTGCGGGAGCGCTCCCGAAAGCTTCTCGAGGCCCGGCAGTCCGCTCTGCTCAAGGTCCCGGTCGAGAGGGTGGTCGCCTGACCGGTCGCAGAGCCATCACCATCACTCATCGTCTAAGTGTTCGTGTAAGTCGAAGCACAAAAAGAAGGCGAAGAAGCATCGTCGCTCTTTGCGTTCGCCCCGGGTTACGGAAGGTAGTCATCCGGCTCCGCCTGCGGAGCCTGTTGGGTCGACCCAGAGCTTCCCTCCCTTCCCGAGGGCTGGGGCGACCCCTGCCCAACTTCGGAGTTTTTACAAAGCCCTCCACTCGATCTTTGGGCAGCCCGACTCCGCCGGCGTGCCTTCGGGCCCCGTGGACTCGGCTGGGGGCTCTAGGCCTTTGATGCCGGCGGCTTCGCCACCGCAGGGCACACAAGGATCCAAGCCTGGATCCGAATCTGCGCCGGTCGACCTCGTGACACCCTCCGGTGCCGAATCCAGTGACGACACCTCTGCCCCCTCTGACGCCGATTGTGTCCCCCAGCCGACGCCGACCCCAGCCTCCCCTCGATGTGGACACGGAGCTGGACCGGCGTGGACTAGTACTTTTGTACCCCTGTTATCCCCTGGTGTTCCCCATCGCCCTGAGTGGCTACCAGAGGAGGGAGGACTGGGAGGGGTCTGTGGACCCTCTGGCAGACCAGTTAGAAGAACTGGACTGGAGAGAGGAGTTGGGTGAGGCCAGTGGTCTGGACACCTCTCCAGCCTTTGGCATGCTATCTCCCCTACCGTGGCTACAGAGGAGGGTGCATCATACGCAGTGGTGTTGAGTAGGGCGGCTGAGGCCTTCAACCTTGAGCTTCCTACGGTGGCGGTAAGGACTAACCTGCTGACCGAGGTGCTTCAACCGGCAGCTGCCTCTTCGGGGCCCCTGCTACCGTTCAATGAGTCCCTCACGGACATCCTTTTGGGCACTTGGTCCAAGCCCAACACAGGGGCTCCTGTGGATAAGTTGATTGCCCGACGCCAGCGCCCAGCCCTGGGCGACCACATTTTCCTCTCCCAACACCCCACCCCTGAGAGCTTGGTGGTCCAAGCCTCGACTTCCAAGGGCGCATTCCCTACCACACCACCTGATCGGGAATCCAAGAAGCTGGACCACCTTTGGAAGAAAATGTTTTCTTTCTCCAGCTTAGGACTGCGGTCGGTGAACACCGCATGTCTCTTGGGCGTTACTCCCATTCTGTGTGGGACACGCTCGTGCTGGTGCTGCCACAGTGCCCGGAGGAGGCCCGGGCCGTGCTCTCTCGTGCAGTTGCCAAAGGGAGAGACGCAGCGAAGTTCGCCATCCATTGTGGGCTGGACACCGCCAACTCGCTGGGCAGGTCGATTTCAGCGTCAGTAGCCCTGAGATGCTACGCCAGGCTGAAGTCCACTGGCTTTTCTGGTGATGTCCAAGCTACGCTTTTGGACATGCCCTTTGGCTGTCGCTTGTTTAGCGACAAGGCAGACAACGCGCCGAGCGCTTAAAGGACTCCAGGGCTACGGCCAGGTCCTTGGCCCTTGCTTCTACCTCTCGCCCTGCGCAGTCTGTTTTTCGCCCCTTTTGTGGCTACGGAAGGGGTGCCCCGCCACGTTCCGCCCAGAGCCACAGGCCTGTGCAAGCTGTCCAGCCTCTGTGCGGCTGGGGACGTGGGACCCACTGTCGTGGGTCTGGGGGCCAGCGGGCGGACCAGTCCACCAGCGCCCCCTCTGCAGCAGCCTCCAAGCCCTCCTAGTCCGACCTTTTAGGGCCATTATTCGCCACTGGGAGGCAGGATCCGCCATCACCTCCCCCTCTGGCACAACATCATGTCGGACAGGTGGGTTTTGCAGATAGTCCGAAGGGGCTATTCCCTCCTTTTTGAGACTACCCCATCATCCATGCCACCTCAATTCCATCGCATGTCGGAGGATCACTTGGCCCTTCTCCAACAGAAAGTTATGGCTCTCTTGGCCAAGGGAGCCATCGAGTGAGTTCCTGCCCCAGAAGTAGGTTGTGGTTGTTATTCCCACTACTTTCTGGTGCCCAAGAAAGACAAGGGCCTGCGTCCTTTCTTGGATCTCAGGAACGTCAACCGCTTCCTCCGTAAGGAGAAGTTCAAAATGTTGACACTGGCTCAGGTCCTGTCTGCCCACGACCCTGGAGACTGGATTGTAGCGTTGGACTTACAGACGCTTATTTTCACATCCCCGTCCTGCCGGCTCACAGGCATTATCTACGGTTTACGGTCGGCCACGAGCACTTTTAGTTTATCGTGCTCCCATTTGGCCTAACCAGCGCGGGTGTTAACGAAAGTGATGGCAGTGATTGCAGCTCATCTGCGCAGATCAGGGGATCCAGTATTCCTCTATCTCAACGACTGGCCGTTGAAGGTGGGCTCGCCCCAGGCTGTCGTCTCCCGACTACAGCTGACCTGCTTTGCTGGGGTTCACCATCAACGTGCCGAAGTCACACCTGATTCCCTCTCAGAAGCTCCTTTTCATCGGAGCGGTTCTGGACACAGCGCAGTTTCGGGCTTATCCTCCTGAGCAGCGAGTCTGGGATATTCAGACTAGGATTTCGATCTTTCAGCCTCTATCCCGGGTTTCGGTCAGGCTGACCCTGAGGCTCCTGTGCTTCATGGCCTCTTGCTTCCTGCTGGTGGACTATGCCAGGTGGCATATGTGGGCTCTGCAGTGGGACATGAAGTTCCAGTGGGCACAGCATCAGGGGAATCTTTCCGATTGCGTCCAGATCTCGGAGGACACTGCACATCAATTGCAGTGGTGGCTAACGAACCAGGATTGAGTCAACGGCAGGTCCCTCTCCCAGCCAGAGTTCACAGTGATGACAGATGCTTCACTTCTGGGGTGGGGCGGCCACATGGGAGAGGCGGAGATCAGAGGCCTCTTGTCTCCGGCGGAGTCCGGGCTCCACATCAACCTATTGGAGCTTCAGGCGATCCATCTTGCACTGAAGGCATTCCTTCCTTTTGTCAAAGGCAGAGTAGTGCAGGTGTTCACGGACAACACCACTGCCATGTGGTACTGCAACGGGTGGGGTGGGGTCGTGGACCCTATGTCAGGAGGCGCTTCGTCCCTGGAAGTGGCTGGAACATCAGGGCATGACCCTGGTTGTTCAACACCTGGCAGGTTCCTTGAACGCCAGGGCGGACTAACTCAGCCGCCGGTGCATGATGGATCACGAATGTCGTCTTCGTCTTTCAGCAGTGGAGGGAGCCTTGGTTAGATCTATTCGCCACCGAAGAGAGCGCGCAATGTCAGCAGTTCTGCGCGTTGAAATTTCCGAGGTGGCACTCGCTAGGCGATGCTTGTCGTCGCTAGTGGAGTTGCGGTCTTCCATATGCCTTTTCGCCTATACCACTTCTACCCAGAGTGCTGAAGATCAAGCGCGACCGGGCCCTAGTCATTCTTGTGGCCCCGGACTGGGCACGAAGAGTCTGGTATCCCGAGCTCTTGCACATGGGCGTCGATCCTCCAATCTGACTGCCCCTTTGGGAGGATCTTCTGTTGAAGCAGCAGGGGATGGTCCTCCACCCCAACCTGTCCAGCCTCCACCTCCTTGCGTGGAGATTGAGTGGCGGCAGTTGACAGCTTTCGACCTTCCTCCTGAAGTCTGTAACGTTCTCTTGGCAGCCAGGCGTCCCTCCACCGAAATGATATACGCCTGTAGATGTAACAAGTTTGTGGCATGGTGCGCAGCAAAGGCTGTGGATCCCCTTTCTGATCCCCTTTCAGAGGTTCTCCTCTTCATTCTTTCTTTGGCCCAGCAGGGCTCTGCTCTGGGCACTCTAAAAGGCTATCTTTCGGCCTTTCTTCGGCTTCCTGATCAGCCTTTTCTTTTCAAGTCCCCTATTGTAAATCGCTTTCTTAATGGCATTACTCACTTGTATCCTCCAATTCCTTTCGTAATGCCTCAGTGGGACTTGAACCTGGTTCTGACCTATCTTATGTGCGCTCCTTTCGAACCGCTACATAACTGTCCTCTCAGACTTCTTACACTTAAATCTGCCTTTTTGGTTGCCATCACCTCTGCTCGCAGGGTGAGTGAGCTTTAGGCTCTTCCTTCCAAACCTCCTTTCCTGGCTGTTCATCCGGACAAAGTTGTCAAAGTTGTCCTTCGCACTAGGCCTTCTTTCCTTCCCAAAGTGGTTACCTCTTTCCACATAGGACAGACCATCACTTTGCCCACCTTCTTCCCGCATCCTTCTAAAGAGGAAGAGAGGCTCCACCATCTGGATCCAAAACGTGGGCTTTCATTCAATCTGGATCGCACAAAGGAATTCCGGGTGGATGACCAGCTCTTTGTTGGCTATGTGGGTGCCAAGAAAGGTTGGGCTGTGCAAAAACAGACCATCTCTCTATGGGTCGTCCTTTGCAAAATCTGCTATTCCTTAGCGAAAAAGGAATTCACAGTGGGGTTGCGCGCCCATTCCACCAAGGCGATGGCAGCCACTGCTACTTTGGGACGTGGAGTCCCCCTTCATGACATCTGCCAGGCAGCTACGTGGGCTTCATTGCACACGTTTACTTAACACTACTGGACATCCAAGTCCGGAGAGACGGCTTCTTTGGCTGTTCAGTTCTCACGGACTTTCTGGTGTGAACTTAGTTCGCAGACCCACCTCCGGGGTTGGTACTGCTGGGGTATCTTTTCTAAGGTGAGGAATCCATAACTAATCTCTTTCAGATGAACAAGTTACTTACCTTTGGTAACTATATCTGTAAGAGACATATATTAGTAATGGATTCCTCTCCGCCCCACCCATCCTCCCCGTTCTGCGAACTGACTTCACGGGTAAGTGACTCCCTTTCAGGGCCCTAGTTATGTGCACCAGTGGTCAGTGTCTTGCATCGCTCTGCGCTTCTGGCGTGGAATGTCGCGTAAAGAACTGACGTCAGCGCGCAGGGGCGGCGTCTAAGTAGATACCGCAACGTCATTTCGGCGACCACGACGCCAACGACTAACGCGGAGTCGACCGACGCGCAGGAGTACTGCTGTAGAAAAATTCTCTGTATCTAGTCTGACGCTTGGGGGTAATTCGAAGGTGAGGAATCCATAACTAATATCTCTCACAGATATATTGTTACCGAAGGTAAGTAACTTGTTGTTTAATGCACTAAGGGACCCCTGAACCAAACCAACTACTGGTGGGTTCCTGACTGGTGAGCAGTAGCCTTCCACCATGAGACAGGTTTCTGGACCCCTGGGGTGAGAGCCTTGGCTCCCAGGGCTCAGAAACGAGCCTTTCCTGGGTGGAGGTGTTCACACCTCCCCAGGTCAGGAAGAGCTATCTGTGCCAGGGGAGCTTCAATGGTCTTGCTGGCTTTGCAACGCGACCCTCGGCCTCTCTTGCTATTTGGAGCCGGCCCCCTTCCTGTCTAAACCCCCATTTCGGCAGGAAGCGAGATGGGGAAATCAGGACAGCCCAGAAGGTGTGCCCACCTCTGCCAACTCCACCCCTCAGGTGGGGGATGCGAGGTGAAGCCTTCTCAGTGCCCGCCATCTTGCTGATGGGGGTGCATACCCCAGTTGGGGTTAGGGGATGTGCTTACTCACGTGGAGTGAGTACACCAAGGGTGTAGTCACCCTAAGGTCAGTAGCCCTTTGGCTACTACCTCAAGACCCCTAGAATGCCCCCTAAATTCAGTATTCAGGCTGCATCCCTCAATTCAGTATTGACGACCTAAGAAGACTGGAACCCGAAGACTTTGCAACAGTGAAGACTCCAGTCCCAACTGACTTGGCCCCAACCCTACCGGCCTTCCTGCAGCTTCGGATCCCCCTACGAAGAAAACGGCTCCAAAAAGGATCTGCGATCTCCAGACTTGGTGAGGACTGATTCCCTGCTTCAACAAAGACTCAAGACTCTCGAGGACAGCGACCCTGTCCACAAAAGAAGATAAAGACCATGTGAACCCAGGATACCTTGCTCCAGGACTTACCTCTGCACCTGCCATTCACGACCCGTGTCCAGAGGGTCCACCAGTCCTGAAGTGTTTCTCCAGTGGTCCTGACCTCCAAACCCTTGAGGGCTGTCACCTCAAAGGTCCAGTGTTCATGCCTGCAGCCTCTTCACGATGACCCCTTCGGCTATGACCTTCCTGATCAGGAGAAACCCGATGTCCAAAGACACTCCTGCATCCTCCGGCCCTGCGTCCTGGTGACCAGAACCAATGATGTCCCAACTTTGCATGGCATCTCCACTTCCTCCCCTGGCTGTTGGTTCCCTCGAAGAGACCTCCTGGTCTGAGCCTGAAACCGGAACCTACGATCTCCACAGGGTAACATTAGCTGCCTGACGCTGTGTGAGCACCGTGCACCCACTGTTCCTGTGCCGCTGGTGGTGTGGCTCTGGTGCTGCCTTGGGCCCTCCTTTGTACTTACCTTAAGTCCTGAAGATTTCCCTCCTAGGCTGATTTACCTTTCTGTGACCAGCCTCCAACGTGTCCCCCTAGTCCCCGTTGACTAGCATTTGCACCCCTGCCCTTTGCACCCAGCCGCCCTAGTTCCGGTGGTGGTGCACCTTGAGTGCAGAATTGAACCATGGGAAACCTTGGTTCTACCCCCAAAAGGACCACACTAAAAGTAGTTTTACTTACCTGCAATTGTTAACTTCATTTTTCTTATAGGTTTGCATTGTGTGGTTTTTCTCTAAAAAAAATTCTAAGTGTTGACTCTGTCTTGTATGGAAACAAAGTAACTTTGTGTCTGCAATTGAGTTGTCCTGCTTACTAGTGTACTGCAGGGCCTAGACTGTTTGTTTATTTAGCCCTAAACCAGAAAAGTAACTGAAAAGTAACTAGAAATTAATCTTAAGTAATTTCAAGTATTCCAAAGAGTTTACAAAGTATTTCCTATACTGCAAAGTAAGTTGTATGCTTCTATCAGATCAGTACACACTGCATTTTGAAAAGTTTTATTGTATTGAAAGAATCACTTACCTGCTACTAAGTAAATCTTTGTTCTAGTAATAAAAAATAGCAAAGTAACAACTTTTTATACAAACGATTGGTCTGATGTGTGACATTTCTTGCATGAGTGTGTACAACAAATGCTTAACACTACCGTATGATAAGCCTGACAGCTCAACCACAGTACCACAAAAGAGAGCACTGTATTTATTTTAGTCTCCGCTAGACCTCTGGGGATCCACTGGACTCTGTGTACACTATACCTCACTTTGGTATAGTATATACAGAGCCAGCTTCCTACATCAAGTTTGAGTCTGCTTGGCACTGGGCAAAATTCATACGGTGAGGAAACTTCAGGTAGGTTATCCACCGCAACTATTGTTGGAAAATTGTAATTGTACCGGTCATAAATGCCAATAGAAAACTATACAAAAAAAATCAACCTCAAATATTGTTAATGAAGGTAAGTAACTTTTCCTCTGACTTTTTTTTTTTGTAAAGGATTTTTTTCATAATGCCTGAATGAGTAAGGCAATGTACAATACTTTGAGTATAAATAAAAATGTAAAACTTTTTTTTCTTTCCAGAAAAATATGTAGATAGACTTTTTGGTGTCAATCGTGATCGGATGTCTATGGACCAGATGGCTGTCCTCCTTGTTAGCAAAGTCAACGAAAGTAAAAATCATAGTAAGGCTTTTGTTTTAGCAATAGATATTTAAACGTTGAAAACATGCACTAGCAAACATTTTTTTTTTTAAACCTCGCATTCCCTCCCGTCTTTGATCTGTCTAACCCTTTACCTTACACTACATAGAGGCATTTTCTTTTAATTGGTAATGTTCTCCTGTTTGCATTGTTTGGCAATTTCCTTTGTGGCTGCAGGAAATGCTGGTGTTGCACAAATGCCTGCAACTAAAGCCAATGCAAGGCTTAGTTGAAGAGAATTGTACTAATTTGTTCTTTACAAATATTTTATTGCAGCTCCTCCACACACAACCTGGAAGGACAAAAGAAAATGGAGACCCAGGTATTGGAGAAAGCCCGTCTCAGACAGCAGTAGCAGTGATGAAGATGAATCTGCTCAGAAACCTGTTAAACATGGTACATGTCTTTCTGGGATATATTCAACTTTGTGCATGCAGTGCACTGCTCTCATTTTCATGATTTATTTTGACCGGACTTTGCTTGCTATAGGATACTGCAATGTCTAAAAAGACAATCAGTAAAGGGTACAAGCCTTCCATGCATTCCTTTTGTGTGCATGAACCATTCACTCGCATAGTAAATCTTGTATTCAATACACACAATCAGTCCCTAAGACTACACAGGGGCCTTTGGTTTTACGGACTAGATGAACCTTTAATGGAAGAACTGCAGGGAGTCTTCTCTTTCCTGTTGACTCCGGGAGCCATATCCTTTGATCAGCATGTGTCCCTCCATGTGAAGGAGCACATGTGTTATGCTAAGTAATTTACAGGCGGCAGGACAGCACTGTAGACCCTGCAGCTGTCCATGACACTTTAGCTCCTTGCTCCCTCCTGTGGGGGGCTGTTCAACCCAAGCTTTGCAGCAGCTGAGCAGCCTGAAAAATTCTATACGTTGGAGCATGTGTCCTAAGCTGGGCTCTATAAAAACAAAACTTAAATAAATAAGTTCTATATATAAAAAAAGAGACTCTGGATGTAGATTCCCAAGGTCAAAGAAATGTTAGCCCTTAAGTCTGGCACACAAGGATGCCTTGTAGGTAGGCCTGTTGTACATCAAGTAGGAGGGGACTGACATTCTTTGTAGTAGGAACGAGGCAGTGGACCGCCCGTCTGAAGTGGAGGGCCCACCTCATGTAAACACTGGATTGAGGTGGTGGATAAAAAAGAAATGCCATCCATGATGCAGGTTTCGGCTTCAGTGTTCCCTGACCCCACTGAGCGACATGATAGTACTTGCTAATGTGTTTCATATATGCTGTAGAAAATTGAAAGTACTTTTGTGGGATATAATAATTCCTTACTTTCTTTAAGAAAGTGATCAGTGGGTCAGATTGAAAGAATGATACTGACATCCTATGTTAAATATCTAATTTGAGGTGGTCATCAGAGCCGCATCACCTCACCACACTCCCCACCCCTTAAGATCAAGACACATTTTCAGATGTGATCAAGCCTATAGTGGCTAACCAGAGACCTTTATTAATTGACTTTAATCGTATGGTAGGAAAGGCCTTTGACGTGAAAAAATGCTGAAATGTTTGCTACTTGGAAAAGCCCCCTTTCCATACAACCAACGTACCCAACATGACAAGGCTCTTTTAGTTTCAAGAGTCAGTAACTCGAAGGATGGTTTGAAGCTGTTGAAGAGTAAAGTGGAAGTTGATTTGAAAGCTACCTGGCCTATAGCGGGATGTGGCCTTGAAGGGCTAAGTTGTCCTGTGGCGGTCTTGCTTAAGGGCAACAAACTCGCCATGTCCATCACATGTGAGAACGAGTGGGTGTCATGCCTGAGATGGCCAGAAGTGGATCACGAAGACCTTGCAAGTTAAGCAACAGTAAGCATAAACCAGGGAATTGTTAGACTGGTGGAGAGCTAGAATCACGAAAGTGGGCCTAGTCTAATGGAAATGTCAGTTGCCAAGGCACTAGCTCACAAAGTGGGCTAGCTAGTGAGTGAGCTGGGATGCCTACTCATCCACCTTCCGGGGACACCAGAAAAGGGAAATATTTTCTGAAGCTATTTAAAAATGAGTCTTTTTTAGTGTAATCCTCCAGTTGAATTTCTTGGGTGACAGCCAGCAATGACATTCAAGGACGCCAGGAGAATACTTTGCATAACAGTGCGGTTCTTTGCTAGATAGTAGCTGCAGAGGTGATTAGCTGCAGTTGCCAGGTTTTTTTGTTCTGCTCTCCCAAATTCTTGTAGTGTACCACTGAGATCATCTGAAACAGTATGGTGCAGTTGAAAGAGCTTCGGGTCTGGCTTTTATAGTAAGGGGTGCAGGCTATCTGGTTTAGAACGCTTTTTCAGGAGACTCAAGCTTTCTAATTATCGCTTGAAGCTTGGCACATCAGATCATCCTGTTCCACATCCGATTGTGCTTTAATTTTCTATGCTGAATCTAGATTCTTTGTTGTAATAATGATTTGGTCTAGACCATTGATTTTCTTGCTAAGAGGTGATCCCTGTTGTGAATTATGTACTCTCCTCTTCCTGGCATACTTTATAGAGGCACTATCTGCGTGATACCTGCATGGTGTAAGGTGTTGGGGTTCGTGTTACCCATGTGTTCTTTGATGGTAACAATTTGGGACTTTCCAAGCTAATGCAACGTGCTAGTAACGGTAAATGCTATCTGAAAAATGTGTAATATTTGTCCAATCAGGGACACATAAGCTTTGCCACTTCGAAATATGGTGTGGCCAAATGCCTGTTGCTAAGCTAGCATCATGTGCTGTGTGGATAATGTCCTTGAGCAAGCCTTGCATTGCGATGGCAGCTTACTTACAGTAAAAGTAGATCAGTTCACCCCAGGCCATTTCTCTTCTGTGCACGCTCTACAGGCCTTCTGGAGTTATTGAGCATCACAAAGCTGGTCAGTGTGTTGGATTAGGAACAGAACAAAAATGGCTGCCACATGTGCAACAGTTAAGGGCACAGAAGACTTTGGGCAACAAAGTGGCAACTTTGGAAAAGTTGCACCCTGCAACAAATTACCTTAATTTCAACTTAAGCATCAAGTTGGGCTTGACATAACGAGCTGTTGATACCTTGGAATAAAAACTTTGGTCACACCATTAAGGAGTTAGCACAACTGAGGGGGTCAGCGTGTAAACCTGTACTCCTATGGGACTAACTAGTCCCTCCACAGTAAAAACATTAGGTTCGAGGCATATGAGCTGCAGATTGTACACTGTGCATAGATCGCCATCTGGTGTTGGGCTCGGATGCTTGCACTTTGTTGTTGTCTTGGAAGAGTCTTTTGTAGTCACGAGATAGGTGACTCCTCCTTTGGACGATAGTGCGCATGGGCATCGACTCCATCCTCCGATTGTTTTTTTCCGCCATCGGGTTCGGATGTAACTTCTGCGCTCCGGTTCGGTACCTGTTTTTCCAAACCTTTTCGACGCACAAACTCTCTACAACACGACGGTATTGTTTTCGATCGCGTGATCTTCGACGCGCATCTCCCATACTCTATTCCAGGCGTCGACGCGGGCCGTTGGGCCTATCGACGCCGTTCGGGCCTACAGCTCATGGAAAGGACTCAGTTTAAAAAATTCCCCCAGTGTGGAGCAAAATTCCCACACAGTGACCATCACAAGGTCTGTAACCTGTGTCTCTCGCCCGAACACAACGAAAACACTTGCCAGGCCTGCGCCTGTTTTCGATCCAAGAAAACCATCCGTGATCGCCGGGCCCGACGACACATCATGGCGCATAGATCAGCTCCGGCACCAGTGGACATCTTCGATGAAGGCCCCGATGTTCCGGAGGACGATTCAGAAGACCTGCAGATCGTGTCCGAAGCAGACGACTCAGACGACCACATCACTCCTGGTCAACGAGTGAGTACTACTGCCCCTACCCCAACTCCACCCGAAAAAACCAAGGCCCTGGTCAACACTTCGTCTCCTGGCCCCAGTCGCGACCAAAAACAAACTTCAGAAGCCCCGCCCTCGGGCTCAGCTCTGAAGGCAAAGTACAGGCCTTCCGGCAGCTCGGAACCGAGCAAACCATATCTCACGGTCCCGCAGGCACCTTCGGCACCGAAAACCGGAGACCAACTGTAAGAAAGTGGCTCTGTATATTCTGAACTAAAGTAAGGTTCAGTGTGCACAGTCCACAGTCCCCAGAGGTTTGGCAGAGGCTAAAGTTAGATATAACCTTACTCTCTAAAGTGGTAGCTGGGTCGAGCAGTAAGGCAGTATCAGAGGCCAGTGTAAAGCATTTGTTGTACACACTCAGTCAGCAAATGGTCTCACACACTGAAGAACTGAACTCTAGGCCAATTGTTTTGTATATAGAAATATATGGTTTTATTTTTAGAACCACAGGTAGGTATAAAAATACTTTCTCAGAATGAGATGCTTTAGATATATACTTTCAGTACACAATAGACTGAATGCAATAGCTACAGTTGTTGCAATAGGCAACACAATTTAAACACAATTTTATCATTGAGCTCAATGGAGAATTTTAAGTAAATGCAATATCAATTACTTTACGTATGATTTTCTTACTCTGGGCTGGATCCTGGATTCAGCCCTGGTGCATTTCCTGTAAACAGTTGAAAGAAATCGTTTGTTACACAGGAGGTTTTTAAGGAATTTGTTTGTTTCAAAAATCGACACTTGGAAGAATTTCTGGCAAAAACCAGGCAATGTTATCCTATGGAGGAAAATCAAGTTATCGGTAAGTACAGTTGTAATTACTTTTCAGGGTCAGTGCTGGGCACCAAGATCCAGCACTGGGATCACTCCTGATAACAGGTGAGTAATTTCGTTTTTGTTGATCGGGCGATTTTTAAGAAATATTTGTATGTTTCAAAAATCGACACTTAGAAGAAATTTCAGTGTAAACCAGTCAATGTTACCCTATGGAGAAAATGTAGGTTATCGGTTTTCAGGTAAGTACTCGACTGGCAGAGTTAAGGTTCTGGGCATAGACTCAGGGGTCTCCCAGGGTCAGGTAGGTACAGTTGGTACACCCTCAGCGGCACAGGGGTGGCCGGGTGCAGAGTGAGTTAGGCCCAATGTTAGCCTATGGCGGGCAGGGGGCCCTTGGTTGGTGGCTGCTGGCAGGCAGGCCACTCGGCTGTGGGAGCAAAGCTCCTGGTCACTTACTCAGGGCAAGTGGGGAAATCGAACAGGGTAGTTGGTGCACCCTCAGCGGCACTGGGGCGGCCGGGTGCAGTGGGCTTTTGGGCCGTCGGGCGCCCAATGGTTTTCAATGGGAAAGCTGCGTGACGAACAAAGGCTACAAGCTCTGGGACGGTGATTCTTCAGGTGTGACCACCACTTCGAGAGGTAAGTTGGGAAGCTGTAGGAAGGGTAGGCACCCAGGAGTTGGGCACAGGAGGCCGTGGGGCGCCGGGTGCAGGGGTGTCTTTAGGTGTCGGAAATCTTACCCTCGGCTGGTCGCGGTTGGAGGGGTCCCTGGTTCTGAGGCTGCAGGCGTCGGGAGCGTCGAGGAGGGTCCTTGGGTGCTGGATTCTGGGTCACAGTCGCCGGGGGGACGTCCTCGTGGTCTTTGTCCACTCAGGCACAGGCCGGGCTCGGCGGGTGCAGATTGTGCAGGAGTCGCGGTTCCTGGCTGGCACCAGGGGTTTGTTACTTGCTTTTGAGCAGTACCACTGCTCGTGGGAGTCCCAGTCTTTTTAGAATTACAAGGCAGTCAGGTCCTCCGGGGTTTTCGAGGTTGCTGACCACTGGAGACGCCGGGTTTCAGCAGGAGCAGGTTCGAGGGTCGACAGGCCTGTAGGGCTGGGGCCAAGTCAGTTGGTGTCTCCCTCTTGTTAGCAGCTGCACGGCAGGTCTTCCTTGTTCTTCTTGCTTGTTTCTGTTTCGGGATCTAAGGAAGGAAGGTTCAGGGTGCCCCTAAATACTAGATTTAGGGGCGTTACAGGTAGGTAAAGGGCAGGGACCAATGGGTCCCTTCCCTGGGGTGGGTACACCCCCTATCCTGCCACTCTCCAGTGGGAGGGGGGCAGGAGCCTTGTCCTTATTGGGCAGGGCTCCCCATCTTCAAGATGGCGAGGGCCCGGAGATGTGCTTCACCTCGCCTCCCCCCACCTGAGGGGTGGAGTTGGCAGAGGCTGGCACACCCCCTCTCCTCCCTTGGGGTTTCCCGCCAGTCTTCCCGCCAGAGTGGGGGCTAGAACCGGTGGGGACCAGTTGCTGAGTACAGCAAGTGGTCTGGGGAGGCTCACAAAGGCGGCATGCCTTTGAAGCTTCCCCCTCCTACCCATCCTGGGGGAGGTGACATAGCACCTCGCCCAGGACGTCCAGTGTTGCAGGCCCGGGAGAGCGGATGGCTCTCTACCCAGGGGTCCAGCAACGTGTCTGCTGGGTGGCAGCCTAGGCAGCCTCTCAGACAGGACGTGGATTGTAGGTTAGGTTCAGGGGGCAACTCTAAGTTGTCCTCTGTCGTGCATCTTACATTAAATCCCACACTGGCATCAGTGTGGGTTTAATGTGCTGAGAAGTTTGATACCAAGCTTCTCAGTCTTCAGTGTAGCCATCATGGTGCTGTGGAGTTCGTAATGACGACCTCCCAGCAACGTATACTCTTAATGGCAGCACTGCACTTACAGTGCCCAGGAATGGACCTGGGTACTGTAGGGGTACAGGGCTCATGCACCTGTACCCTCACCACTGGCATAGTGCACCCAGCTAGAAGGGTGACTGAGGTATGCCAGGGCAGTGTTTGTGGGCATGGCACACAGGGATGTGTGCCATGTCGACTCTGTTTTGTTCTGCACCAAGACACTCAGCCTGCAAAGGCAGTGTGTGTGTGTCAGGGTACAGGGCCTCCAAGAGTGGCACAATAAGTGCTGGAGCCCTTAGAGGCCTTCTCTGGTCACAGTGCCCTGGGTACCTAGGGTACCATTTACCAGGGGCTGACATGTGGCCAGAGATGCCAATTGGGTACAGTTTTGGGGAAAGAACACAGGCCCTGGGAACCTGATTGGCAGGGACCCAGGGCACATCAAGTCAAAGTGCATCAGTGGTCTGGCAAAAAGTGGGGGGGGGGTTACTGCAACAGAAACCCACTTCCTTATACCAACCTACTCCCAAAAAGAAGTCGGCACCGACCACTCCGACGCCGAAACCATCGGCTCCGAAACCAAAACCTTCGGAACCGAAGACCGTTCCCGGCTCCATAACTAAGCCGAAGGACCCTAGACCAATCCTAAGGCCTCCGAGCACAAATCAAAACCTCGTTCGGACCCGAAGAAGTCGGCGCCGAAAGCGGTTACCGAACGGGAAGAACTTTTCCAACCGGATCCTGTCGATCCCAAGCAGAAAAAGCTGCACATAGACCCCAAAACAGGACCTGTGACTACTGTTCCACACAAGAAGAGGAAGTTGGACTCATCAGACACTCCTGCAGTGCCTGTAAAGAAAAAAGACCGTGCCACTTCCCCTATAAGGCCCTCTTCTCCTGTTTTTCCTTCTGAGCCTGTTCTTCCTCCTAAACCTGTCCTTCCTCCTGAGCCAGTTCTTCCTCCTAAGCCTGTCTCTCCTACACAACCTCTAACACTTCCACCATATTCCTCACCACCACAAGATAATCTTGATGATGACGTAGGGGGTGGAGAAGGCATCAATAACCCTTTCACTGATCCTGACAATGATGCAGACACAACACATGACGATTGGGACGATTATGATGACCCAGTTGGTCCCCCAGACCTCCCTGCTCCCCAGCCATATCCAACAAAACCATCCCCCACAGATGACAACATTGGTTTTGGACAACTGGTCAATGGAGCTGCTCTGTACCATGGTGTCCCCATACATTCAGACTCTGCAGAAGAGGACTTCCTTCTAGACACCTTTGAACAGTCCCAAAAAACTGTCCAAACCCTGCCTATGTTAAAAGGGGTCATTAAACATGCCCCAGACATATTCAGAGACCCAGTCAGGACTAGAATTCTCAATCCCAGAATTGATAAAAAGTATAAACCCTCCCCTGACGATCCCACCTACATCAAGTGGCAGCTACCCTTAGACTCACTAGTAGTTTCTAACGCTAGAAAACGCGCCAACTCTCAAACCTCCGGTGACACACCACCTCCGGATAAGGAATCTAAGTTGCTAGATGCCTCTGGCAAGAAAGTTGCTGCTCAAGCAGCTAATCACTGGCGCATAGCAAACACCCAAGCATTACTTGCTAGATATGATAGGGCTCACTACGACCGACTAGAGACCCTATTACAACATCTGCCTGATCAATACAAAACCCAGGCAAATGATTTGATTCAGGAGGGCAAACTCATAACCAACACATCAATTAAGTGTGCCCTAGATGCAGCTGACACAGCCTCTAGATCTGTCAACACTAGCGTGCTACTCAGACGACATGCCTGGTTACGCATTTCAGGTTTTAAACTAGAGGTCCAAACAGCTATCCTTAACCAGCCGTTCAATCAAGAGCACCTTTTTGGACCGGCTGTAGACACCATACTAGAAAAAATAAAGGACACAGACTGCTAAGTCCATGTGAGCATTGCAGTCTCCATCCACACACGTCGCTCCTTCTATAGGGGAGCATCCAAAAACACTGCAACAGACACCGCCTCCTCTTCATATAAAAACACCACTCACACATCCCCCCCAATAGAGGATATTTTAGAGGCGGATACAGGGGCAACAACAACAAGGGCAGAGGCCGAGGTGGTAGCAACACTCGTACCTCCCCCGCTCCTAAACAGTGACTTCCCTCCGCTCCCTCCAGACCATTCCACTCCGGTCGGGGGGAGACTTTCACAGTTCCTACCTGTCTGGGATTCCATCACAACAGACCAAGTGGGTAAGACAAATTATCCAGTATGGTTACTGCCTTGAACTTACAGCAACCCTGCCCAACATTCCACCCAAACAGCGTCCAATGTCCACAGAACACATTACGCTCTTAAAGCAAGAGGTTCTCTCACTTCTTCAAAAGCATGCAATAGAACCAGTTCCCTTACACCATCAAGGAACAGGGGTTTACTCACTGTATTTCCTAATCCCCAAAAAGGACGGGACCCTAAGGCCAATCCTCGACTTCAGACCCCTCAATCTCTACATACAGTCCGATCACTTCCATATGATCACCCTGCAACAGGTTCTTCCACTGCTGCAACAAGGCGACTTCCTTGCCACACTAGATCTCGAGGACGCCTACTTCCACATTCCCATGGACCCTGCTCACAGGAAGTATCTAAAGTTCATAGTAGACGGACAACACTCAGTTCACCGTCCTACCATTCGGGGTCACCACCGCACCCAGAGTGTTCACAAAGTGCCTTGCAGTAGTAGCAGCGCACCTAAGAAGACAACAAATCCACGTCTTTCCATATCTCGACGACTGGCTAATAAAAGCCAAGTCACTCAACCAGTGTGTTCATCACACTCCTCAAACTATCCAGCTGCTACACGATTTAGGATTCACAGTAAATTACCCCAAGTCAAATCTCCAGCCCTCCCACATACATCAGTATCTAGGAGCCACAGTAGACACTTCCAAACCTCTGGCATATCCAAGTCCAGCCAGGATAGCCAGCATACAAGCCCTAAGCAGCAAATTCCAACCGCAGCACTCCCTCCCAGCAAGGGTATTCATGCAACTCATAGGAATGATGGCCTCTTGCATCTTTATCGTACCTCATGCAAGACTTCAGATGCGCCCCTTACAGGAATGCCTAGCACGACAGTGGAACCAAGCTCAAGGCCATCTTACAGATCTGGTGTTGGTAGACAGCCGCACACATCGCTCTCTGCAGTGGTGGAACACACGACACCTGTCCAAAGGGCGGCCGTTCCTCGAGCCAATTCCACAGATAGTACTAACAGCAGACGCAACTCTCACCGGTTGGGGAGCCCATCTCCAAGACCATACAATTCAAGGCAAATGGACCACTCAACAAAAAGTGCTCCATATCAACCACCTGGTATTACTAGCAATATTCCTAGCATTAAAATCATTCCAACAACATCTACAACACAAGACTGTCCTAATCCGCACCGACAACATGACAGCCATGTACTACATACAAAAACAAGGGGGCACACATTCTCTGCAGCTGTCCCAGCTCGCACAAGACATTTGGAGATGGGCCATTCCACAGAATATATACCCGCTAGCAGAACATCTTCCAGGGATTCACAATCCGATTGCGGATCTGCTAAGTCGACAGACACAGCAGATACACGAATGGGAACTTCATCCCCAAATTCTCCAGCCCTTTTTCCACATGTGGGGCCAACCAGACATAGATCTGTTCGCCACACACGCAAACGCAAAATGCCCAACCTTCGCCGCCAGGTTCCCACACCCATTTTCCAAAGGCAATGCGATATGGATGAACTGGTCAGGAAAATTTGCGTACGCTTTTCCGCCACTCCCACTGATTCCCCTGGTAGTACGCAAACTCAGACAACAGTCTCTCAAGATGATCCTGGTTGCTCCCACATGGGCACGCCAACCATGGTTCACAACACTACTGGAACTCTCAGTAGTTCCGCACCAAAAACTACGCCTCTCCCCACCATTGCTAACGCAGAGCCATGGAGAGATTAGGCACCCAGATCCAGCACAACTGAATCTAGCAATCTGGCTCCTGAAGTCCTAGAGTTAGGTTATCTTAACCTTCCGCCTGACTGTATGAACATCATTAAAGAAGCCAGACGCCCTACTACTAGAGCTTGCTATGCAGCAAAATGGAAAGGATTTGTCATCTACTGCAAAAATAATAAAATTGATCCACTAGATGCTTCCATCCAGGACATCATTTGTTATTTGCTACACTTACAAAGATGTAATCTAGCATATTCATCCATACGATTACATCTAGCAGCGCTCGCCGCTTATTTACAAAACAGACAACATTTGTCATTATTTAGAGTACCTGCAATTAAAGCCTTTATGGAGGGACTTAAAAGAATAATTCCTCCCAGACTACCACCCTCTCCAGTGTGGAATTTAAACATTGTCCTTACCAGGCTCATGGGTCCCCCATTTGAACCTGTACATAAATGGGAACTTCAGTTCCTCACATGGAAAGTTGCTTTCCTTGTCGCAATTACCTCTCTCAGAAGAGTAAGCGAGATCCAGGCTTTAACCATACAAGAACCATTCTTACAAATACATCATAACAAAGTGGTTCTCAGAACAAATCCAAAATTCCTTCCCAAAGTCATTTCTGCCTTTCATCTTAACCAATCAGTTGAATTACTGGTGTTTTTCCAAAACCCAGACTCTGTAGCACACAGAGCTCTTCATACACTAGACGTCAAAAGGGCACTACTTTATTACCTTGACAGAACTAAGCCCTTTCGCAAAACAACTGTTTGTAGCCTTCTCCCCACGTCATAAAGGTAACACCATCTCCAAAGCTGGGATCGCACGGTGGATAGTAAAATGCATTCAAATATGCTACCAAAAGGCTAAACGCACATTGACAATTCCCCCTAGGGCACATTCAACACGCAAACTAGGGGCCTCCATGGCATTCTTAGGAAACATTCCCTTAGATGACATATGTAAAGCAGCTACATGGTCTACACCACACACCTTCACCAAACACTATTGTGTTGACGTGCAGGCAAAGCAACAAGCTTCTGTAGGCCAGGCTGTTCTCAAAACATTGTTTCAAACTACTGCAACCGATGCAGGTGACCACCGCTAAGGGAGACACTGCTATACAGTCTATGCACAGTGTACAATCTGCAGCTCATATGCCTCGAACGGAAAATGCTACTTACCAGTATGCATCTGTTCTTGGCATGTAGAGCTGCAGAGTTGTACACGCCCACCCGCCTCCCCGGAACCTGTATCTGTTCCAGTATTATCTTAATTAGATACATTCACATGGACATCTCTTACTTCTTACTGACTCCATCTTTTCCCATCATGGCGAAAAACAATCTGAGGATGGAGTCGATGCCCATGCGCACTATCGTCCAAAGGAGGAGTCACCTATCTCGTGACTACAAAAGACTCTTCCAAGACAACAACAAAGTGCAAGCATCCGAGCCCAACACCAGATGGCGATCTATGCACAGTGTACAACTCTGCAGCTCTACATGCCAAGAACAGATGCATACTGGTAAGTAGCATTTTCCTTTTGCCTTTTTACTGTCAGAACAGGTAAAATGCATGTTCTACTCTAGAAATGTCGCACCTTGCCTTAGGACTTGCTAAGCCTGATATAGCGGTGACTTACACATACCACTGTGGGAGGTTTGGGCTTTGTATTCTTTTAAATGGCAAAGGTGGGTTAGCAGTTTGAAGCTGCTCTTCCAGTCTGCATTGGCAGAGTGGGAGCCATGTTTTACTTTTGTAACATCCAGTCCCTGGGGTGACCCTCTAACTTACAGGCCCTGGGTACCATAGTCTAGGAACTTGCAAGCAAGGCCCCCATTTTTTAACTAATTCTTTTACAGATAAATACAGACAGAAAGCATCTATTTTCCTGTCTATATATATTTCTAAATCTGAAAAAATACAGAAAATAGGTTTTGCAGCGAGAATCTTTTCTGGATGCACATGCTGTGCATTATTCCGCCATCTAGTGGTTGGGTCCGGAATTATATTATTTCTTCTTTTTTTTTTGTTTGTTGTGCGTTGACGTACCACCATTTGGTGTCCTTCTGTGACGTCGATGTGCTCCCACCTTTGGTCGCCATCTTCAGATTCTTTTTTTCCGCCGTTGGGTTTGGATCGATAAGGAAGGAGCTCCCAAGATTGGAGAGAAGAATTGACAAAAATAAAGGAAAAACAAAGGAAACACCGGTAGGACGTTTTTTTCTTCGTTCAACTTTCAACCCAAGACAACCGGAGTTCGACGAAGGGTCGAAAAACAAGATCTTCGACGATCGGAGAATGCGCATGCAGGGGGCTCCCTGTGCGCGGTAATGGACAAGACACTGTTCAGGTTTTGCAAGAACTGTCACCACAAGTATACACAGAAGGATCAGCGCCCGGTCTGCAACCTATGCCTGCCGCTGGATAATCAGAGCGACGACTAACGCCTGCTCTATCTTCACCCCGAAGACGTTGAGGGTGAGTGAAAGGCAGCGACGAGCCAACTACAACATGCAAGGCCATGGACCACCGCCTTCACTGCGAGACCTGGGCCTCTCTAGTGAGGAGGAAGATAATGTCGCCGATGGGCCAGAGGGCGACTAGGCCAGAAATATTTTGGTTGTGGAGGTCGAGAAGAAGACTTTTAAAAGGCGGTAAGAGTCGTCGACCTCAAAAAAACTAAGTGTGTCGAAATCAGACTCTAGACCACCAAAGGGAGCCTCGGCGTCGAAGCATTCTGCAACCGCAGTTGCATCCAAACAAAAACACACCGTAGGATCCTTGGATAAGGACTCCGGAACGGCAAAGGTCCTTGAAAAGACGAAGACTTCGAAAGACAGTCTGGAAAAGGACGCCTCGGCGTCGAAAAAAGAGAGGCCTAAACAAGCGTCGACGACCAGTTCGGCGTCAACAGGCGAAAAACGGAAAGCCGAAAATCTCGACGCCGAAACACAAGTGGCCGAGATAGAGAAAAAGAGAAAAAGGCTCGAAGCTGAGATGGCTAATATTTTGCAACGTAAAAAAGACTGACAAACTTGAAGCAATTCAAGATACCGCCGAAAGCAAAAAATACGGAAGGTGAAAAGGTCGTCGAAGAACTAATACTGCCGACAACCCCTGATCTGATCGAAGAGGAAGAATCATTTTTCGGAGAAGACGTCGAGGAAGACTAACAGACCTATGCCGAATCGGCGATTGTTTTAGAGAATGAAGACCTGCAACGGCAAGATCTCGACGCCGAATCACCTGAGGAGGCTGTGGAAACATATCCTTCGAGGCAATCACCCCCAGATGACATTGGCATGTGTAATCAGGTGATTAAAAAAGCTGCTAAAACTTATGGGGTTCAGCTGGAGGAAAAAGTTATGTTTTTTATTAGAGACACTGATGCCTACACAATTCAGAAATCAATTCCTCCCAATGCTGCCAAGTGTACTAGACCAGAGGAAAGAGGCATTCAAAGAGCCTGCTGCATGCAAGGCTATCACACCAAGAGCAGAAAAGAAGTATAAGCACTCCTCTAAGGATCCTTTTTACATCAGGGGATCTGTGCAGCTGACTTTATAATTACTTCAACAGCAAGGAAAAGAGCAAATGTACCGACTACAGTGGGACCACCTCCAGACAAAGAAAGCAAGAGGATGGACCTGATAGGAAGGAAGGTGGAAAGAAGTGCAGCGAATCAATGGCGCATAGCCAATTCAAATGCATTGTTGAACAGACATGCTTATCAACATTGGGAGGAGGTAGGAGAATTGTTAAGCAATCTACCTGAACAATTCCAAAAAAGAGCTACCCACCTGGTGGAAGAGGGTAAAAACATTGCAAATACATGTTTAAATTCAGCCCTGGATGCTGCTGAAACATCAAGCAGACAAATGATTATTGGTATCACTGAAAGGAGGAACGCATGGCTTAGAATCTCAGGCTTCAAGCCAGAAGTGCAAAGTAACATCATTAACTCACCATTCAATGGGGAGCAATTGTTTGGAAGTGTGGTTGATGAAAAGCTCAATCAATTAAAAAAGGATAACAAAACTGCAAGGTCCATGGGGGCTCTACAGTTCAGAGGCATGCGTAGAGGCACACCATCAAGGAGACCAGCGGGGAGAGGTACACACCAACCTACTACCTCACATCAAGGTTACCAGCAAACATACCAAGCTGGAAACCAGGGTCCACAACAGGGACAGCAGCAGAGCTGGCAATACCAAGTAAGAGCATCCTTTCGAGGGGGTCCCCGTGGCAGAGGTCAGCCTCAAAGAGGTGGACAACAAACCTCTACTAAGTGACTGCACTCACAAAAAGGTACACTCACGAACAAGAGCAGTGAGGGTACACACAGAAAAACATGTACAAAATCAAAAACAAACCAGTTTACAGTTCCTCCAACATACCACCCCAGTAGGAGGCAGACTAAGTTTTTTCCTGCAAAAATGGAGGGAAATAACCTCAGACAAATGGATTTTAAACATAATACAGTACGGTTACTGTATAGAGTTAACGAAACAACATCCAAACAGGAGGCCAAAGCAAAGGAGACATTCATAAGAAGAATTATCTCACCTAGTCAAAGAGGTGGAGGAACTTCAGGGAAAACATGCAATAGAGCACGTACCACAAAGAGAAGAACGGAGTATATTCAACATACTTCCTAATTCCAAAGGTGGACGAAACATTACGGCCAATATTAGACCTAAGGTTTCTAAACAAATTTATAAAAACAAAGATTCAAAATGACTACACTGCAAGAAGTGCTACCTCAGTTGAAAAAGGGAGATTACATGGCAACAATAGACTTAAAAGATGCGTATTTACACATCCCAATGAACAAGAGACACAAGAGGCTGTTAAGATTTGTCGTGGACAAAAACACTAACAAATCAAAGTACTCGCTTTCGGACTAAAATCAGCACCAAGAGTGTTTACAAAGTCTCAGAAGGCAGGGGATTCATGTTTACCCCTACTTGGACGACTGGTTAGTAAGAGCAAACTCTTAGTCTATGCAAACAGCATATACAACAAGTGATAGAGACACTAGTTCAGCTGGGCTTCTCCATACATTGGGAAAAATCAATAGAACCAGAACTCATAAAGGTGTTCTTAGGCGCAGAGATAAATACAGTGTTAGGGAGAGCATTCCCAAGCGAGAAGAGGAGATCAGCCCTATTGAAGGAGACTCGTGTATACCAGAGGGGGCATCATCTGACAGTGAGGACAGTGGGGAAATTACTAGCAATGATGGCCTCATGCATTCATGTAATTCCCAACATTCGTCTACACATGAGACCATTTTAAGAATGGCTCCAGACACAGTGGTCACAGGCAACAGGGAGTTGGGACGATCTAGTGGTTGTCACAAAGTTCATCAAGAGATGGCATGGTGGAACAAAACAAACCTAGCACAGGGGAGACTTTTCACACCACCAACTCCAACAGTGACCATAACAGATGCGTCCCTAATAGGATGGGGAGCACACATGAACATCCTCAAAGTAAGGGGATTGTGGACCCAGCAGGATGCAGTGAAACACATCAATATCTTGGAGCTAAAAACAGTATTCTTAGCCTTAAAAGCCTTTCAGAAAGAGCTCTACGGGAAAAGGGTGTTGATACAAACAGACAACACAAGAACAATGTTTTACATAAACAAACAAGGAGGGACTCAGTCTGTAGCACTCTCAACGCTAGCCCAACAGATTTGAAGATGGTCAATTCCAAGGGGAATAGACATTATAGCAATACACCTACCAGGAAAAGACAATATAGAAGCAGACAGACTGAGCAGACAAACATCATCCCACGAGTTGGAGCCAATTCAAACAGAAGTGCAAAAGATTTTCACAAAATGGGGGACACCACAAATAGACCTATTTGCAACACCCCCCAATGCAAAATGCCAAAACTTCGCATCCAGGCGACCTTGCAGTCAGTCTCTAGGGAATGCGCTATGGATAGACTGGTCAGGGATATTTGCTTACGCTTTCCCCCCCCCCCGATACCGTTACTGAACAAAGTGATCAACAGATGCAGGATCAGCAATGATGCTCATCACACTACAGTGGGCCAGACAAACTTGGTTCTCAGAAATAATGGAAATGTCTCAAGGAACAATGTGCAAACTTCCGAAAAGATTTGCTAACGATGCAAAATGGGAAAGTGCTTCATCCAGAACCAGCGAGCTTAGACCTAGTGGCATGGCTCCTGAGGACTTAGAATTCGCACATCTCAAACTACCAGAAAGCACAATGGCTGTCCTGAGAGAAGCTAGGGAACCAACAACAAGAAAATGTTATACAGCGAAATGGAAGAGATGCACACAATGGTGCCTTAAAAACCGTCTTTCAAAAAAGATTACAAAAGAAAGAACTGTGCTAAAGTATTTGACACATTTACTACAAAGTAAATTATGTTTTACTTCGCTAAAAGTACACTTAGCAGCATTTGTAGCGTATACAAGAGGTGAAACCGGGAAGAGTTTCTTGTCCTCACATGTGGTCAAACGGTTCCTTGAAGGAGCAAAAAGAATTGCACCACCAAAAATGGTACCAGCACCAACATGGAATCTGAACATAGTTCTAGCGCAAATGATGAAAGCACCATTCGAACCACTACACAAAGCAACGCCACAAATGCTCACGCTAAAAACTGCCTTTTTAGTGGCAATAACATCCCTACGTAGAGTTAGCCAACTGCAGGCACTAACACTACTAGAACCCTACCTCCAAATACATAGTAACAGGATTGTCATGAGGACAGATCCTCAATTCATACCAAAGGTGGTAACAAAATTTCACATAAATCAGAGTATTCAGATACCAAGTTTCTTTCAAAATCCAAAGACCAATGCGGAAAGAGCTTTGCACACACTTGACGCAAGAAGAGCAGTCCTGTATTACATTGAAAGAACTAAGGAATACAGGAAAACAAGTTATTTGTATCCTTTGCAAAAGGTTTTATGGGAAGGCCAGTAACCAAAAACACATTTGAAAGATGGATAGCGCAAGCCATACAAGTATGCCACAGGGAAGCAAGACAAACTTTACAAGGTGCGCCACGGGCGCACTCAACAAGGAATAAAGGAGCAACTATTGCATTTCTAGCTAACACTCAGATTCAAGACATCTGCATGGCTGTAACATGGTCTTCAGTACACACATTCACAAAGCATTACTGTGTGGACATTCAAATGAACAGAGAAGCACAAGTAGGACAGAAGGTCTTACAGCATCTATTTACAAACCAAAGTTCATCTTCCACCCAGCCACCACAAGACTAGCAAACTGCTACAAAGTCTATGCACAGCATGTGAATCCAGAAAAGATTCACGCTGCAAAATGAATAGTTTCTTACCTGTCGGTGTAGTTTTGCAGCTTGAAGAATTTTCTGGATTCACTAGCGAACCCACCCTCCTCCGCCAAGGAAAAGAACAATAAGGAGGAGAGGAGAAAAAAAAAAAAAGAATCCGAAGATGGACGTCACAAAAGGACACCAAATGGTGGTACATCGACGCCCACCAACAACAAAAGAAAAAAAAGAAGAAATACTACAATTCCGGACCCAACCACTAGATGGCGGAATAATGCACAGCATGTGAATCCAGAAAATTCTTCAAGCTACAAAACTACACCGACAGGTAAACTATTCGTTTTCTTTTGGACTATTTTCGCCGCTGTCAATCATGAGCGCTCGGTCAAAAGCTGTGCAGGTTGAGTTGTGTAGGGAATTAAAAAGACAAAAAATACAAATGAAGCAAAACTAACTACAGCAGTACAGGTGTTAAGCTGTTCTACAATGGAAATGTTTTCAGATGACTATTTTGCACTGTGAATGACTTGACCCAATGCACATTAAAAAAAGTATACATTTGTCAGTTAAAGTATGGAAATATATATCATTGCAGCCTCCTTTTTACACCAAGCACATACTAAATATATAATAAAGAAAAAATGAATGGATAAATACAGAGAAATGCTCAAAAATAAATACCATAAAACTGGGAGCCCGACTTACAAGTAAGTTTGCTTATGCCATTTGGGTATAAGCCAAACGCACACAGCAGGCCCTTAGTGCACTGTCGAAAAACTAGCAGCATCAGTCCCAAAGAGGATAACACAGGTCACCCTAACATAGTGGTAACATCTGGAACCAAACTGGTAGGATAGGAGCCCGATTTCCGTCCTGATGAATGCCGCGGACCCACCTGGGCCAACGGCAGAAACATGTTGACGATAAGGGTGGTGATGGGGTAATAGTTCCCCTAATCCCCACATTCTAGTTTTCAACACCAAGTGAATACCCTGCGATTAAATGTAATTTGGGGTAATACATTGGTTGTTAAATCACTACTTCACGGGACCCCACTTAGATTATTAGAAGTGCCTGCCTGTCTCCAGGTGTAGGCCTGCTCTCTATCAAACCTGTTTTTTTAGAAAGCGAGGACTGCCTATGACAAAGCATGACACCTGGTGGTGTGTGAGGACAGTCCTTAACATTTTTTGGGATGCTCAGCACTCTACTTACTTAGTGTTTTGTAGGGTTCTGGTTACATTATGTAGGTGACCAATATTTCAGGGTAGCTTCTTTTGTGTGTGCATTTGATAGGTATGGAGGCCACACCCCATAGCCTCTAGTTCTCTCGTAGGGGATTTCCATGTTTAGTCATAAGCACTTGAATAGTCCCGCCCACGTGGTGGGACCCCGGAGCACTCCTTTTGATATATCTTAAGTGGGTATTTTTTGCCTTTCTTCAGGAAGGCCTGCAAATCAATCAATGAGGGGATTGTAAGCGCACTACTCACCCGTGAGGGTCTCAAGGCGCTGGGGTGGTGTGGTCCGCAGATCTGCTTAGACGAAGAGCCAGGTCTTGAGGGTCTTCCTGAAGGTGCTCCGGGAGGATGCGTGTCTGATGTCCGCGGGGAGCTCGTTCCAGGTCTTGGCCGCAATGTGAGAGAAGGATCTTCCGCCTGCCCTGGCTCTGTGGATGCGCAGGGTTTCGGCTAGTGCGAGGTTGGAGGATCGGAGGTTTCTTTTGGGTACGTGGAAGTTGATTCTGTTGAGGTATTTGGGTCCGGTGTTGTGTAGGCATTTGTAGGCGTGGGTGAGGATCTTGAGAGAGTAAGACAATAATGCAGCCTAAATATATAGGCTACACTGGACGCATCTTCATCTTGCAGTGAAAAAAGATAGGCAGTATACTATATTTGGTGCAATTTTTGTGGTGTTGGACACACAGAAGACTCCCCTTCACAAAACTCCTTTTTTCATGATAGAGATGAAAGGAGAGGACAGAATAGTCCCATAGGCTGCCATTATGTCTTAAAATTAGAAGCTGTGCCTTTAAGAATCCAGAGACCACCAGTATCCCATCATGCACAGCCAGTGGCAGTTACTTCAGTTCTTTTTCCGGCTCCTGCTATCAGGACCCTGGAGCATTGAGCTCTACCAAATTTTATTTTTTTCAAAAATCACATCAGAATTTATCTAAGTACTTCACTCTGCCTCTTTGGTCTTTCCCACATTTTTCTGTCTTTGACAGGAATTTTCATAGTTTTCACTCAATAATGCCATCTTTTTTTGATAAGTGTCCAGACTGTGGTTGGAAGAAGGTCAAAACTGATCCTCAGAGTGTGCATTCTTTGCCTGCCTGCTACTCATGTTCCTGACTCCTGTTTAATCTGTAAAACCTACTCCAGGCGCACCCTGCGTGAAAGGGAGAAGATTCGGCTTCAAGGAGCAGAAGAGCGACTGAAACAGCAGGCCCAGTCTTCAGGTGGGACTTCAGAGCGAGGAAAGGGTCAGTCCTCTACCAGGGCTCTGTCTTCAGCCTCTGGGGGGGCTCCCCAGAAGAAGAGCTTAAACGGTCCCAGTCGACGTCGAAGAGGATAACCTCTAGAGGAGATACAGCGCCGACCTGTTCGCCGTCGACCCAGGGCTCTGGGACAAAACAAGGTTGATGTTTCACGTCGGGAAGATCTTCTGCGGTTACTAAACCGACGGCAAGAACACCTCGTTTGGCGTCGAGAAGCTCACCGCAGACGGTAACCCCTCGCAGGTTGCCGTCGAACCTTATCGCACCACTTGATGCCGAGACACCACCGCCGATCGACGCCGAGACACCACCGCCGAGACACCACCGCCGATCGACGTCGAGACACCATCGACGTCTAGACGCTGCCGCCGATCGACGTCTAGACGCTGCCGCCGATCGACGCTGAGACACCACCGCCGATCGACGTCGAGACACCGCCGAGACACCACCGCCGATCGACGTCTAGACGCTGCCGCGGATCGACTTCGAGACGCTGCCGCGGATCGACGTCGAGACGCCGCCGCGGATCGACGTCGAGACGCCGCCGCGGATCGACGTCGAGACGCCGCCGCGGATCGACGTCGAGACGCCGCCGCGGATCGACGTCGAGACGCCGCCGCGGATCGACGTCGAGACGCCGCCGCGGATCGACGTCGAGACGCCGCCGCGGATCGACGTCGAGACGCTGCCGCGGATCGACGCCGAGACGCCGCCGCGGATCGACGCCGAGACGCCGCCGCGGATCGACGCCGAGACGCCGCCGCCGATCGATCGCCGAGACGCTGCCGCCGATCGACGCCGAGACGCTGCCGCCGATCGAGCGTCGAGACGCCGCCGCCGATCGACGTCGAGACGCCGCCGCCGATCGACGTCGAGACGCTGCCGCGGATCGACGTCGAGACGCTGCCGCGGATCGACGTCGAGACGCTGCCGCGGATCGACGTCGAGACGCTGCCGCGGATCGACGTCGAGACGCTGCCGCCGATCGACGTCGAGACGCTGCCGCCGATCGACGTCGAGACGCTGCCGCCGATCGACGTCGAGACGCTGCCGCCGATCGACGTCGAGACGCTGCCGCCGATCGACGTCGAGACGCTGCCGCCGATCGACGTCGAGACGCTGACGCCGATCGACGTCGAGACGCTGACGCCGATCGACGTCGAGACGCTGACGCCGATCGACGCCGACGCCGAGACGCCGACGCCGAGACGCCGACGCCGAGACGCCGACGCCGAGACGCCGACGCCGAGACACCAATCGACGCCGAGACACCAATCGATATGACACCACCGCTATCACTGACTCTGTCGACTCCGAGAAGTCTCCTATCAACGTCGAGATGAAGCTCTTTCGAGATGACGTCAAAGGTCGCCGTTGACGAGTAGATCGACGTCGAGGGAGAGAGATGGATCTTCAGAATCTGTGTTGGCTTCTTCAAGGCTTCAGAAGGCGCGAAAAACGAGACGGCTAATTTACTCATCGGATTTGGAGTACTTCTGAACCTACTCTCCGTCTAAGAACATTCCTTCCCCAACTCTGTCTCCACCTCATCTGCCAGATGAGCAACCGAGACTTCCGACACTGCCTCCCCTGCCTCCTCCGCCTCCACCACCACCATGAAGACCAAGATCTAGGTCTCGCATGAGGGATCGTTCTCGCAGCCATAGACTCGTTCCCATCGTCAACATCACGGTGGAAGGTCTTGTTCCAGACATACCAGAGACACTTCCTCTTCGAGTAAAGGAAGATATTCTTCTACGTTATCAGACTCTCCTCCTCCGAGGATTTCACCAATTGATGACATTTCTACCCTTCAAAAGGTTCTGGTGCGGGGGGCTTCTAAATTGAACATTACAATGTCCACTCTGACACCATCAACTTCGGTGATATTTGAGACTCTTCAGCAGAGACAAGCTTCTCGTCCCATGCTGCCTCTTAGAACCGGCTATGGAGCTTTTTCTAACATGCTAGTCCATTAAGCCAGCTCCATCCAGGCTGCAGAAGAGGTATCTGCCTCCAGAGCAGGACCCACATTCCTACGGACGGACCCAGCTGCGGATTCGGTTATTGTGGCTGTGAAAAAGCAACATACTATGGCTCCAACATCTACAGTGCCACCGGATAAAGAGCCGTAAGACTCAGTGGGAAGGAAGGTGTGTAACACAGCAGCGCCTTCCAAGAAAGCTGCTCGTTCCACAGCCGTACTAGGCAGATATGACTGGGCACTGTGGGAATCGCTCCAACAGTTTATAGATCAGCTCCCTAGGGCCAAAAGAGAGGACTTTAGCGAGATTTTAACAGAAGACCTTATGGTCTCTAATCAAGTAATAAGCACAGCAGCAGAAACATCCCTTCTTGCTGCACATGGATATTGCCACGGCGTGTCACTTAGGCGGCATTCATGTCTGCGCTTGACATCACTTAAGCCTGAAGAACAGCAGCGCATCCTCAATCTCCCGTTTTCAGGTACAACCCTTTTCGGCTCGCATGCAGACTAGGAGATGACCAGAATGAAGGCGGAGATGGAAACGTTGAAAGCTGTTGGCCTTGAAAGACCCAAAGAACAACATAAATCTTTCCGACCTTTCTCATGCCGCTATTCTATACAGAGGGTTCAAACCTCTCGGTGGTATCAGGGCCGACAGTCAGGTACGCATCAATCGTCCCAACGCTCCTACCAGCCTTATCAAAAGCGACAACCAAGCGGAAGGTCAGGACAGCAACCTTCTCAAGGTGGCAAGATACCAGCAGGGTCAAAACCCTGAATCCCGTCTTCACCCTCTTCCGTTACCCACTCCGGTAGGGGAAAGTGTGAGAAAGTGCCCTCTTTCTGCATGGTTGCCCTAGCTTTTTGCTGAATTGCTGATATGCTTTGACTGAGTGTGCCCTGGGCTCCTGCTAATCAGGTACCCAGGGCCTATGTTCTTTCCCTAAAACTGCATTGAAGCCTAAACCCAATTGGCATCTCTGGCCACAGGTCAGCCCCTGGTAAATGGTACCACAGGTACCCAGGGCACTGTGACCAGAGAAGGCCCCTAAGGGCTGCAGCACTTATTGTGCCACCCTTAGAGGTCCTGTACCATTACACTCACACACTGCCTTTGCAGGATGCGTGTTTTGGCGCAGAACAAAGTGAAGAGTCGATATGACACATTCCTGTGTGCCATGCCTACAACCCACTGCCCTGGCATATATCAGTCACCCCTATAGCTGGGTGCACTATACCTGTGGTGAGGGTACAGGTGCATGAGCCCTGTACCCCTACAGTGTCTAAGTCCATTCTTAGACATTGTAAGTGCAGTGCTGCCATTAAGAGTATATGGTGCTGGGAGTTTGTCATTACGAACTCCACAGCACCATAATGGCTACACTGAAAACTGAGAAGTTTGGTATCAAACTTCTCAGCACATTAAACCCACACTGATGCCAGTGTGCGATTTAATGAAAAATGCACACAGAGGGCATCTTGGAGATGCCCCCTGAAAACTAACCCACCACTAGTGTCCAGGCTGAGCGGCTGCTTTCAGCTGCCACCACCAGACATGTTTCTGGACCCCTGGGTCGAGAACCTGCTGCTCTCTGGGGCCTGAAACTATGCACATCCTGGGACGAGGTGCCAAGCCTCCTCCCCCCAGGATGGGCAGGGTTCACGAAGGGGAAGCTTCAAAGGCTTGCCGCTTTTGTGAGCTTCCCCGGGCCACTTGCTGCTTTCAGCAACTGGTCCCCACTGGTTCTGACCCCCCACTTTGGGCGGGAGAACTGGCGGGAAAAACAAGTGAGGAAGAGAGGTGTGCCCACCTCTGCCAACTCCACCCCTCAGGTGGGGGAGGCGAGATGAAGCACAACTCTGTCCCTGCAATCTTGCAGATTGGGGACTCCGCCAACCAGGGACAGGCTCATTCCCCCCTCCCACTGGAGGGTGGCATAATAGGGGATGTACCCACCCCAGGGAAGGGACCGATTGGTCCCTACCTTTCACCTACCTGTAACGCCCCTAAATCTAGTATTTAGGGGCACCCCTGAACCTTGCTTCCTCAGACAAGAAGAAAATACAAGAAGGACCGAACAGCCATGCAGAAGCTAACAAGAGGAAGACACCCACTGACTTGGCCCCAGCCCTACAGGCCTGTCTCCACCTCAAACCTGCTCCTGCGAAATCCTGGTGTGTCCTGCAGCCAGCAATCTTGAAAACCCCGGAGGACCTGCCTGCATTCAACCCCAAAGGCTTTGTCTCCCGTGAACACCGGATTTGTTCATCTGCAACCTCTGGTTCTGGCCGGACACCGCGGATCCGCCCCACTCTGCACCCACCGTCCACAGCCCGAGCTCGAGTGGGCAAACACCACAAGGAGGTCCCCCACGGCAATCCTAACCCGAGATCCAGGGACCAGTGACCTGCCTCTAGCCGACGCCTGCATCCTAAATCTGGAAGGCCCCCCCAACCGCGACCAGGAGCTGGTAAGAAGATCCGACCCCAAAAGGCACCCCTGCACCCGATGCCCCACAGCCTTGGGTGGCCAAACCGACGGTGCCTAACCAACCCCTAACTTCCCAACTTACCTCTCGAAGTGGTGGTTGCACCCAGAAGACCTTCGTCCCCAAGCCTGCAGTTCCTTTGCAAACCGGAGGTTCCCCATTGCAAACAGGGCGTCCAACATCAAAACAGCACCCTGCAACCGGCCGCCCTAGTGCCGCTGAGAGTGCACCTTTGGTGCTACTTTGTTTCCCCATTTGCCCTGAGCTAAAGCCCAGGAGCTTTGCTCCCACAACCAAGTGGCCTGCTCGTCAGCAGCCACCAACCGGAGGCCCCCTATCCCCCATTGGATGACATTGGGCCTCAGCACTCACCCGGCCGCCCTAGTGCCGCTGAGGGTGTAACAAGAGTGCATCCTTGTAGGAAAGTGACTCTATATATACACTGCACCAAAGTAAGGTACAGGGTGTATAGGTTCCACAGTTCCCCAATGGTAAGGCAGAGGCTAAAGTTAGATATAACCTTACTCTCTAAAGTGGTAGCTTGGTCGAGCAGTAAGGCAGTATCAGAGGACAGTGTAAAGCATTTGTTGTACACACTCAGTCAGCAAATGAAGCCACACACTCAAGAACTGAACTCTAGGCCAATGGTTTGTATATAAAAATATATGCTTGTTTTATTTTAGAACCAACAATAGGTATCAGAATATACTTTCTCAGAATGAGATGCTTTGGTTAACCACTTTACAAATAGGCAATAGACTGTTTGATGGTAGTAGTCACAGTTGGTGCAAGAGGCAACACAAGTTCAAACACAATGTAACATTGAGCTCAATGGAAAATTGTGATTAATTACAATTAATGACTTTGTACGTTACTTTTTCTAACCACAGGACTGGATCCTGGATTCAGTCCTGGGACACTTCCTGGAAACAGGTAAGAAAAAGCGTTTTGGTTATTGTAGTGATTTTTGAGGAATATTACTGTATTTCAAAAGTCGACACTTAGAAACTTTTCTGGGTAAAATTACCAATGTTATCCTATGGAAGGAAATGCAGTTTGCAAGCAAAGTAGGTTTACGTTACTTTTGTAAGTCAGTGCTGGGTTCTCAGTCAGCACTGGGATATCTATCTAACCCAGGTAAGTAATTACGTTTGTATCGTTGGCACGATTTTTAAAGAATATTTGTAAGATTCAGAAATCGACACTTAGAAACTTTTTCAGTAAAAAGCAGGCAATGATATCCTATGGCAGGAATTGCAAGTTACCGGTAAGTACGGTTAAAATTACTTTACATGGTTGGTACTGGACTAAAAGATGCAGTACTGACGTCTCTCCTGATAGCAGGTGAGTAATTCGGAATTCGTTACTGTTGTGATTTTTAAACAATATTTTAGTATTTCAAAAGTGGACACTTAGAAGAAATTTCACAGAAAACCAGTCAATGGATCCCTATGGAAGAAAATTGAGTTAGCGGTAAGTAAAGTTGTGATTACTTTTTAGGGTCAGTGCTGGGCACCCCGATCCAGCACTGGGATCTCTTCTAATAGTAGGTGAGTGACTCGGTTGATTTTAGGTGAATATTTTAAAGTTTCAAAAATCCACACTTAGAAGAAATTCCAGGGGGGAGCCAGTCAGTGTTACCCTATGGAAGAAAAGTGAGTTATCGGTCTTTGGGTAAGTACTCGACTGGCAGAGTTAAGGTTCTGGGCATAGACTCAGGGGTCCCCCAGGATCAGGTAAGTACAGTTGTTACACCCTCAGCGGCACAGGGGCGGCCGGGTGCAGAGTGAGTAGGCCCAGTGTTATCCTATGGCAGGCAGGGGGCCTCGGGTTGGTGGCTGCTGGCAAGCAGGCCACGCGGCTGTGGGAGCTGGGCTCCTGGTCACTTGCTCAGGGCAAATGGGGAAGTAGGTTAGGGTAGAGGTTGCACTTCCAGGGGCACTCGGGCGGCTGGGTGCAGGGTGCTTTTGAGCCGTCGGGCGCTCAATGTTAACCAATGGAGATCTTGGAAGGTGAAAAAAGGCTGCAGGCTCGGGGACGGTGACTCTTCAGGAGCGACCAACACTTCGAGAGGTAAGTTGGGGTCTTGGAGGATAGGTAGACACCCAGGAGTTGGGCACCGTGGGGCGCCGGGTGCAGGGGGGTCTATTGAGGTCGGGAAATCTTACCCCTGCTGGTCGCGGTTGGAGGGGTCCCTTGTCCTGAGGCTGCAGGCGTCGTCTGGGTCGTCGAGGAGGGTCCTTGGGCACTGGATTCCAGGTCAGAATCGCCGGGGGACGTCCTCAAAGTCTTTGTTCACTCAGGCACAGGCGGGGCTCGGCGGGTGCAGAGTGTGCAGGTTTCGCGGTTCCGTGCCAGGCCGGGTCTTTTGTAGTTTTTCTTTTGAACAGTACCACTGCTCGTGGGAGTCCCTGGGTTGAAGGCTGTGGCACAGAAGTCAGGTCCTCCGGGGTTTTTGAGGTTGCTGAGGCCGGGGTTCCGCAGGAGCAGGTTCAGAGGTCGACAGGCCGGTAGGGCTGGGGCCAAGTCAGTTGTCGTCGCCTCCTTGTTAGCAGCTGCACGGCTAGTCTTCTTGCTTCGTCTTCTCTTGTTTTTGGATTCAGGAACTGAGGAAGGAAGGTTCAGGGAGCCCCTAAATACTGAATTTAGGGGTGGTTACAGGTAGATAAGGGCAGGGACCAATGGGTCCCGTCCCTGGGGTGGGTACACCCCCTATTCTGCCACTCTCCAGTGGGAGGGGGGCAGGAGCCTGTCCCTGGTTGGCTGGGTCCCCCATCCTCAAGATGGCGGGGACTCGAGTTTGTGCTTCACCTCGCTTCCCCCACCTTAGGGGTGGAGTTGGCAGAGGTGGGCACAACCCATTTCCTGCCTCTGGTTTTCCCGCCGGTTCTCCCGCCAGAAGTGGGGGTAGAACCAGTGGGGACCAGTTTGCTGGGAGCAGCAAATGGTCTGGGGAAGCTCAAAAGGCCCCCATCCTGGGGGAGGAGGCTTTGGCACCTCGCCCCAGGATGCGCATTGTTTCAGGCCCCTGAGAGCAGAGGCTCTCGACCCAGGGGTCCAGAAACATGTCTGGTGGTGGCAGCCTGGGCAGCCACTCAGTCCGGACACTGGAGGTCGGGTTGGTTTCAGGGGGCATCTCTAAGATTCCCTCTGGAGTGCGTTTTACATTAAATCCCACACTGGCATCAGTGTGGGTTTAATGTGCTGAGAAGTTTGATACCAAACTTCTTAGTTTTCAGTGGGGCCATTATGGTGCTGTGGAGTTCGTAATGACAGACTCCCAGCACCATATACTCTTAATGGCAGCACTGCACTTACAATGCCCAAGAATGGACTTGGGCACTGTAGGGGCACAGGGCTCATGCCTCTGTGCCCTCACCACTGGCATAGTGCACCCAGCTAGAGGGGTGGCTGACCTAGGCCAGGGCAGTGGCTTGTAGGCATGGCACACAGGGATGCCTGTGTGCCATGTCGACTCTTCACTTTTGTTCTGCACCAAGACACGCAGCCTGCAAAGGCAGTGTGGGTGTGTGTGTGTGTAAAGGTACAGGGTCCCTAAGGGTGGCACAACAAGTGCTGCAGCCCTTAGGGGCCTTCCCTGGTCACAGTGCCCTGGGTACTCATGGTACCATTTACCAGGGGCTGACCTGTGGCCAGGGATGCCAATTGGGTGTAGGCATCAATGCAGTTTTAGGGAAGGAACACAGGCCCTGGGTACCTGGTTGGCAGGAGCCCAGGGCACACTCAGTCAAAGCACATCAGCAATTCAGCAAAAAGTGGGGGCATACCATGCAAGAAAGATGGCACTTTCTCACAGTCCTTGACCCTGGGGGACCCCTGAGTCTACCCCCAGAACCTCTACTCCCACTACCAAATACTTACCTTAAAACCGATAACACTATTTTCCTCCATAGGATAACATTGACTGTTTTTCTTGGAAAAGTTTCTAAGTGTGGAGTTTGAAAACCTAAAGAAATTCTTTAAAATTGTACTATTTAACAAAAACGATTTTACTTACCTGTTTGCGGGAAATGTCCCAGAGTAGTATCCAGGTATACTACTCTGAGTAAGAAAAGTAATCTAAAAAGTAACTTACCTGGTATTTTACTGAAAAGCCCATTCAAGTCTAGGTACTGTATTTACAAAGTATTGCATTTCTCTGCAACCATACTGCAAGTCAAAACAAAGTGCATATACAATTACAATTCAAACTGTTTACAAACTGCATTACTACTGCAAAGTACTAATCACTTACCTGTGCCACGCTTGCTTGGTTCTAGGAAATAAAATAACTAAAAGAATATTTTTATACAAAAACAATTGGTCTGAAGTTCAGTCTTTGAGTGTGTGAATTCATTTGTGGAAAGACGAGAACGAGTTCAGACCCATTCTCGACCTAAGGAAGGCCAACAAGTGGATTCGGAGAGAGAGATTTCGGATGCTAGCATTACACCAAATCTACCCTCAGCTACATCAAGGGGATTGGTTATGCGCAATCTACCTTCAAGACGCATACTTCCACATTCCCATCATGAGGAAGCATCGTAAGTTCTTGAGGTTTACAGTGGGGAACAACCACTACCAATACTGTGTACTTCCATTCGGCCAGAAGTCCGCACCCAGGACCTTCTCCAAGTGCATGGCGGTGGTAGCTGCCCATCTGAGGAAACGCAAAGTGTTCGTCTACCCCTATCCAGACAATTGGCTTATCAAGGCATCCACGTATTAGGAGGCTCAGCTACACTTAAATTGGACCTCTGATCTACTCCTTCGATTGGGTCTTCATGTCAACCAAGCAAAGTTTACCTCGATGCCTGTGCAGTGCCCGCAATATCTAGGAGCATCCATCAATACTCTACCGGCAAACGTGTCCCCTTCGGAGGAGAGACGCTTATCGATTCTTCGGAAGGCTCAGGCTCTCATGACAATGTTTCACCCGACTTTGAGGAAGGTCTCCTCGCTTCTGGGCTCGATGGCATCCTGTATATTCCTCACACCGAATGCTCGTTTCCACATGAGACCCCTGCAGGAATGCCTGGAAGACCATTGGGACCAGCGAACAGTTGATTGGGAAGACCGTATTCAGTTGTCTCAGCATGCCCTCAAGTCCATCAGATGGTGGTGTTCTCCCACCAATCTCCTATGAGGGATTCCGTTCCACAAGGAGATACCTGTTCAAACCATAGTCACGGATGCCTCTCTTGGGATGGTGAGTGCATACAGATCACCTTCAAATTCAGGGCAAATTGTCACACATTATCCACTTACCACATCAATCTGCTAGAGCTACGAGCAGTTGATATGGCGCTGAAAGCTTTTCAGCCATCATTCCGTGCCAGCTCCCTGCTTTTCCAGACAGACAATACAACAACAATGTTCTACCTCAACAAGCAGGGAGGCTCGAGGTCCAGACCATTATCTCGGGAAGCCCAGATGATCTGAAAGTGGCTTCTAGCCAGAAACCTGACCATAACATCAACTCACTTCCCAGGTGTTCAGAATGCTCAGGCCGACTCTATCAGCATGCTCCTTCAGGAAAACCATGAGTGGGTCTTAAATGACGAAGTGGTCCAAGATATATTTGGAAAATGGGGTACTCCGGTGGTCGATTTGTTCGCCCCCGCAGAAAACAGCAAATGCTAAAGCTTTGCGGCGAGGTTCTACCAACCGGGAACCCTGGGGAATGCCCTATGGATCAACTGGTCAGGCAGATTTCTCTACGCCTTTCCTCCAGTTCCCCTAATCCCGACAGTCCTCATCAAGCTCTCCGTCACGGGCCAAGATGATACTCTTAGCCTCGGAGTGGCCACATCAGTGGTGGTTCACAGACCTCCTTCACCGGTCTATCCGTCCACATCTCGGGCTTCCATGCAGATCAGACCTACTAACGAAATTCGGAGGACAGATGGTACACCCCAACCTCTTCTCTTGGAATTTGGTAGCATGGCTCCTGAGCTAGTACTGTATGGACACTTGATATTGCCTCAGAACGGCATGGACATACTCAAGGAAGCTAAGCGGCCATCCACACGTTCCGCTTATGCTCATAAATGGAAGAGATTCTGTATTTGGTGCTCATCGAAGAATGAGGATCCTACCTCTTGCCAGGAAGATGTCATCCTTCCATATTTGCTTCATCTAGCACAATCTGGCCTTCATTTTCCTTCCATTAAGGTTCACTTGGCAGCCCTAACTGCCTACAGGAAATGCCCTTCACAAACTTCCTTTTTCAGAATTCCTGTCATCAAAGATTTCTTGGAGGGTTTGAAGGTTTTCCCTCCCAACAAGTCCTTCTCCTCCTGGGGAGCTTAATGTGGTCCTCTCTTGGCTTATGCAAGAGCCTTTTGAACCCATACATAAGGCGACTCTTCAGCATCTGTCTTGGAAGACAGCTTTCTTTGTGGCGATCACTTCCGCCTGCAGGGTTAGCGAAATCCAGGCAATTTGCTGTCAAGAGCCATACACAGTTTTTCATGCATCTAAAGTAGTTATGAGGAGTCATCTGAAATTCCTCCCTAAGGTGGTTCGGATTTTCATGTAAACCAGACTATTTCCTTACCTACTTTTTTCCAGGATCCATCTGCTCCAGCGGAGAGATCGCTTCATTCCCTGGATGTTAGAAGGGTTTTAAATTCTATCTCGCTAAAACCAAGGATCTACGGAGATTGGACCAGTTATTTGTAAACTATGGCTCTCTCTGTACAGGTCTAGCGACTTCCAAGCAGTCCTTCTCCAGATGGATTGTTTCCTGTATTTTACTCTGTTACCAAAAAGCTAACAAATCCCTTTCCATTAAGCCTAAAGCTCTCTCTGAGATTTGCAAGGCTGCTACCTGGAAGTCAGTTCATACATTCCCTAAACACTACTGCCTGAACTCTGCCAAGGCAGATGCTCAAGTAGGGCAGGCTTACCTTCGGAACCTATTTGCTTAAACCTGCATATCAATTTCTCTCTCTTCCACTGCGTACTATAGGGATGGGCTTGCTAGTCTATTCAAGTGCTTATGACTATACATGGATATCCCCTACGAGAGAAGGAACAGTTTCTTACCTGTAACTCCAGTTCTCTCGTAGGAGTATTTCCATGATAAGTCATAAGCAACCCGCCCTCCTCCTAGGTGGAATAGACAGACAGTTCCATAACATAGAATAGGCATTCACTTTTCATCGCCCTCAAAATGAACTGAAGTAACTGCCACTGGCTGTGCATGATGGGATTCTGGTGGTCTCTGGATTCTTAAAGGCACAGCTTCTAATTTTAAGACATATAATGGCAGCCTATTGGGCTATTCTGTCCTCTCCTTTCATCTCTATCATGAAAAAAAGGAGTTTTTTGAAGGGGAGTCTTCTGTGTGTCAAACACCACAAAAATTGCTCAAAATATAGTATACTGGCTAGCTTTTTTAACTGCCTATGTATTTAGGCTGAATTATTGTCTTTCTATCTCTTAAGTGTCTTTGCAGGCCTTCCTGAAGAAAGGCGAAAAATACCCACTTAAGAAGATATATCTAAAGGAGTGTCCTGGTGTCCCAGCACGTGGGTGGGACCATTCAAGTGCTTATGACTTATCATGGAAATAACTCTACGAGTGAACTGGAGTTAGTTAAGAAACCGTTCCTTCCCTCCCTTGGATAATTCCAAGGGTTTGTCTCTACACAGGGATAGGTGCCATGTTGACTCTTCACTTTGTTCTGCACCAAAACACGCAACCTGCAATGGGTTTTGCAACAGTACAATTTGGGGAAAGAACATAGGCCCTGGGTATCTGCTTGCCAGGAACCCAGGGCACACTCAGTCATAGTACATCAACAGTAGGCAAAAAGTGGGGGGCAACCATGCAAAAAGGAGAACTTTCCTACAACTCTCTACTGTTGTCACACCCCTCTCTGACCATTTGACGTTGGGCAATACATCACAGCATCCATCTGCTACTGGAACACCTCCCAGAAATGGACGACTTTGCCGATCTCAGCAGGATACAGCAACATGTTCACGAGTGGGAACTCCTCCTCAAAATCCTCCTCATACTTCCACAGATTGGGGGGGGGGGAGGGAGTTCCAAAAAGACCTTTATGTGATAGCACAAAACTCAATGCCCAAATGCCTATGCTTTTCCACCTCTCCCTCTTCTTGCTTTTCTGGATCGGAAACTCAGGCAGATGTCTCACTCTCATTCTCGTAGCTCCCACATGGACTCGTCAACCATGGTTCACCATACTATTCAAACTTTCAGTAGTTCCACACGAGAAGCTTCATCTCAATCTGAACATTCTCACTTATCTTTTGCATTTACAACTCTTAGAACTTACTTACACTTCTGTATGTCTGCACCTTGAAGCAGTGGCTGCCTATCTTCAAAACAAGCAACATTTGTCTTTGTTCAGAGTGCCAGTAATCAAGGCTTTCATGTAAGGCCTTAAAAGAATAATACAACCAAGGGTCCCACCTGCACCTACATGGAACCTCAATATTGTTCTAACAAGACTTATGGGTCCACCTTTTGAACCATTACATAAATACCCCCTCCAAATTCTGTCTTGGAAGGTGGCTTTCTTAATTGCTATCACCTCACGAAGGCGTGTGGGTGAGCTTCAGGCACTAACTTTAAAAGAACCATTCTTCCAGCTTCACAGAGACTGGATGGTTATTCGTACAAACCCAAAATTCCTTCCACAGGTAGTGTCCCCTTTTTATATTAACCAATTGGTTGAGCTACCTGTTTCTGTAGCAGAAAGAGCTTTTCATTCACTAGATGTTAAAAGTGCAATAATGTATTATATTGACAGAACAAAAGATTTTCACAAAACACATTTTTGTTGCTTATACCCCCCTCCTCCCCCCCCCCCTTCATAAAGGGAAGCCCATTTCTAAATCGGGAATTTCTATATGGATCGTTAACTGTATCCAAACATGCTATATTAAAGCCAAAATAACTTTATACTCCCTAGAGCACTGTACTCGTAAAATAGGGGCATTAATGGCTTTTTTACGCAAAATTCCCAGAGCTGACATTTGTAGAGCAGCTACATGGTCTACAGTCTCTACACCATACACATTTACCAAACACTATTGTGTCTGTTTTAGCACGCCAGCAAGCTAATGTAGGACAGGCGGTGCTATGAACACTTTTTCAAACAATTGGAACGCCCACTGGTTAGCCACCGCTTTTTGGAGGACACTGCTATACAGTCTATGCAAAGCAGGTGTATATACATCACACATGCCTCGAAAGGATTGTTACTTACCCTGTAAGTATCTGTTCTTGGCATGTAGTGCCGTAGATTCACATTTGCCCACCCTCCTCCCTTGATCACCTATGGTCGTTGCAGTTCTAATTGATATTTCCATATGCATGGACATCACTTTACTTACACTTGTTTATACTCCATTCTCACCCTTGTGAGGGAAAACAGTCTTAACAATAGAGATGATGCCAATGCGCATTATTACCCAGAGGAGGATTCAACTTACCTCGTGACTCGAAGACTTCTTTGAAGACCTGCAAACATCCGGACCCAGCATTAGATGGCAAGAGTATGCAAAGCATGCGAGTCTACAGCACTACATGCCAAGAACAGATGCTTACAGGGTAAGTAACATAATTCTTCCTACACTGGCCATTGATAGTTTTGCCTCCCTCTCTATTAATGGCCTTGGGCGGCATGTTGACGACTCATGACCTAGTCATAGACCGAACCATGGCACCATAGGCAGATGGTGTGGAAGTCTGTGATTGACACATGATTGACATGTGATTGAATGTTTTCATATGCTGCCTTACATAATTAATTAAAAAGAAAGTTACACAAGAGATCTCAGTGCACCTTTCTGCATAAGTTGTCAAAAGTTAATCTAGTTAGTTAGGTCTGAGTTTCTATTTGAAGGCCATTTGTTTACTGTTTTGACTATAACTTGGGTACCGTTAAACATGTCTCCATGAGATAGGAAATAAGGAAAAGGATATGAGGCGTGTATGTGTAGGAAAGTGAGCTATTTGTATGATCTCCCCCCACCACACACACTTGCTCCAATGCTGATGGTTATGACTTTAAAAGTGCACTGGAGCCTGCTACCCTGGCCCCAGTGCCATTGCTCTTTCCCTAAAACTGATGTGTGAATTGGTAGCCCTAATTGGCAAGGACTTTAACCCCCTTATAAGTCCCTAGTATATGGTACCAATGGTACCCAGGGCATGAGTGTTAATGTGGTCACCAGAGCCTGAAGCACTGTTTGTGCCACCCTGAGTGACCCAAGTAAACTACTGACGGCAAGCCTGCCATTGCAGACTGCAGGAGCAGTGCAAACTGCTCGAACTCGTCCTTGCCCCCACCATGTGTGGCAAAGTCAGTGCACTATTTGTAATATTTGCCAGTCACTCCTAAGGAGGGCATCAGGACACATTATATTAAAGGTGTGGGCATGCAAGTGCAAGCTTATATGTCCCTATTGTGGTGTTTACCATTAAAGTCTACTATAAGTGATATGTGGTCCATAGGCTGGCACCCAGGCAAACCAGAGGTTGACGGAACCATTATAGTACAGCTGAAATGTTGTGTGGTATCAGTGTGAGGGGAGAGGATGTAGCCTAAAGGCTAGTGTGGTCGATCTCAAAATCTGAGGAACCGGGTCGAAGTCTGTGATTCTGGGCAAACCACTTAATCTACTTGTGCCTAACAAAAATGAATATGTCCTTGTGTAAGCAACTGGTGCTCAACTAAAGCACTCTGATACCCGATACCTTTGGGGCAAGTTCACGCTATATAAAACTCCAAATAAAATAAAATGTGCCTCATCACTTCTGACACGAATCTCATGTCGATGACGATGTGGCCTGCACCCAGGCTACCTAAGTGGTTGCACCCCTGCTTGCCTCAGTCTTTCCTGTACTCTGGCTGGCAGCCCCAAGCGGCTGCCACCAAGACAGTAATCTGACTCCCTGCCAGGAGGTGTGAACTGTCCTAGGAGTCAAACAATGGCGTGAATGCAAAGGAGGTCCCACCTCCCTCTCTGACAGGATGGCTGGTGAAGTGGCACATCAAGGCGGTGAGCTTCAAATGCTGGACCGCCTGCGATATGAAACCAGGCTGCCTCCCAAAGGATGAAACAGCCTTCCCAGCTCCCCCAGACACATTTGCACCCGAGCAGGTGGGAAAATTAGGTATTCAGGAGGTGTACACCCCAAGAAGGCTAGCCACACCTCTAGCACCTGTGGCAACCTTCCTGGAACTGCATGACTGCTACTCGTCCAGGACCAAAGCTCGGTTCCCCCAAACAAAGGGACCCCTTTGAGAGCCAAAGGCAACTTCTGGCTCCCCTGGATTAGTGGCACTAGTCCCCTGCACACCGCAGGTAAAAACAACCTACTGGAACCAGTCACTGGTCATTGGGCCCTTCGAGGGATCGCCCAAAAGTTGATGGTCCAGTGCATTGTGAGAAATGTAGTACTGACCTCCCCAAAGTTTCAAGCGGCTACCTTGTTCCTTCGGACGTCGAAATAACTTCGAGACATATGAGCTGTAGATCATATGCTATGCATATATCGCCACCTAGTGTATTGGTCCGGATGTTTGCACTTTGTTTTTCTTCGAAGAAGTCTTTCCAGTCACGAGGTAGGTGACTCCTCCTTTCAGTGATGGTGCGCATGAGCATCGACTCCATTGTTAGGTTGTTTTTTTCCGCCATCAGGTTCGGATGTTACTTGCTGCGCTCCGGTTCGACACCGATCCTTCGGTTTCCCTTGGTGCGTAGAACACTCACCCTCGACGGTATTGTTTCCGATCGTGTATTCCATTCCTCGCGCATCGTCTTTATTTCGGAAAACCCTCTTTCGATCGGAAGAGCTCGTGGTAGGCCGTCGGGCCTAGCCGCCTCGGTTCGACTCAGTCGATGGAACAAACTCCCTTTAAATTCTGCCCTCTGTGCCACGCGAAATACCCACGCACCAACTCACACGAAGTGTGCAACCTGTGTTTGTCACCCGAACACAGTAAGCAGGACTGCGACGCGTGCCAAGCTTTCCGCTCCAAAAAGACGCTTCGCGACTTTCGGGCTCGACGCTGGAACATGCAGAGCCAACACACAGGCTCCATTCCGGACCTCTTCGGACCGCAATCGGATGAAGAAGCCGGCGACGCTATCGGAGCCGAGGAAGAACAGGATCCGATGTCCCTTTTCGAGGATGGCTCAGATCAGGATGACGACATCCCACATGGGCAACGTACTGTAAGTACAGTCCCTACCTCGCCCAAACTCCCATGTCAACCTAAAAAGAAGGCTTCGGACCAACCTGTGCCCTCGGCACCGAGACCACGCTTCCGACACCCCGCCTTCCGGCACGGCAGAGAAGCTTACAAAAAAAGCCATCTAGCTCCGAAAAGTCCCACTCAAAGTCGAGCACCGAGCCAAAGCCTTCAGGATCGAAGCCTAACTCCGAACATCACCACTTGGCACCGAAAACCCCTTCGGATCCGAAGACACCAGCCCCATAGCCGTCGGCACCGAAAACTTTGGCGTCGAAGCAGACTGATGTACCAAAATCACCTAAAAAGCACAGTTTCAACAATCCGCTCAATAAACCGGACCCGAAACAGAAGGTGTTATACATTCACCCTAAAACTGGACACATTACCACCAAAGTGACTCTAAAGAGAAGGTCTGATACTGAAGAGGAGTATCGCATTCCTTTGAAGAGAAATATTGGAACTAACCCTTCCCCTCCTCCTCTTCCAGCAGCACCCTCTCCTCAAGCTCTACCTGTGCCAACTTCTTGAGCACTCACCACCACATACACCTGACAATCCGGATGATGGGGATGGTAATGATGATAACCAGCCAGGACCAATAGATGTATGGGACGACTACAACACTGACTCGCCCACAGACAATGATCCTGACTTATACCAGGCCCTCTCCACCAGATGACAGTTTAGGCTATATTGAATTACTAGGCAGGGCTGCCAATTACCATGGGGTGCAGCTACACAAGGAATCCCTCAGAGGATTTCCTTTTTGAAACACTAAATAGTATACAAAAGGTAACGCATACGTTCACCATGCTGAAAGGGATGATCAGACATGTGGACGACATATTTAACGATCCTGTCGGGGCACGTATTCTTACCCCTAGGGTGGATGATAAAAAAGTATAAGCCAACACCGTCTGACCCAGTGTACATAAGGGGACAATTACCATTAGACTCATTGGTAGTTTCAAATGCACATAAGAGGGCAAACTCCCAAGCTACAGGGGATGCTCCACCCCAGATAAAGAATCAAAGCTTCTCGATGCGTCCGGGAAAAGGGTGGCTTCACAAGCAGCAAACTTCTGGCACATATCTAACACACAAGCGCTATTAGCCAGATACGACCGTGCGCATTGGGATGAAATGGAATAACTCATCCAATTTCTACCCCAAGAGCATAAATCTAAAGCACAAGACTTAGTACGGGAGGGACAACTTATTTCGAACAATAAAATCAGATGTTCCCTAGATGCCGCTGACACATCTGCCAGAGCGGTAAAGACTAGTGTCCTTTTAAGAAGACGTGCCTGGCTGCGTATATCGGGGTTCAAACCTTGGGTTCAGACCTCCATGTTAAACACACCCTTTGACAAACAACACCTCTTTGGCCCAGTGGTAGATGCTTTACTGGAAAAGATGAAGAAGGACACTGAAGTGGCCAAATCAATGGGAGCCCTTCAGTACACACAAGGCTGTGGTTCCTTTCGGCGCTCCTTCTATCGAGCAGGGTCCAAAAATACTTCCACGGAAACTGCTTCCACATACAAGGGCAATAATCAACCCTCTGGCTCTAAAAACTACTTCAGAGGGGGTTACAGAGGAAACAACGGCAGAGGTAGAGGTTCTAGCACACACACCTCCCCCTCCAATACAAAACAGTGACTTACCCATACTCCCCCCCCCCCCCGACCATTTAACACCTGTCGGGGGAAGACTGTCAAATTTCTTACCAGCTTGGCAGTCAATAACAACAGACAAATGGGTTCTACAAATTATCCGTTCTGGTTACTGCCTGGAGTTCGTCAACACTCCTCCAAACATTCCCCCAAAGTCACACAAACTCTCACCGAATCATCTACACCTCCTCAAACAAGAGCTACAGTCTCTACTTTTTAAAGGAGCTATGGAGCCCGTACCACTACAACACCAAGGGTCAGGCGTATACTCCTTTTACTTCCTAATACCAAAAAAGGACTGGGGTCTCAGACCAATCTTGGATCTCAGAGAACTCAATTTTTACATAGACCATTTTCACATGATAACACTTCAACAGGTACTACCTCTTTTGCAAAAAGGCGACTTTCTGTCCACTTTAGACTTAAGGACGCCTACTTTCATATTCCAATCCACCCTGCTCATTGCAAATTTCTCAGGTTTGTGCTAGCGGGCCAACATTACCAGTTCAGGGTACTCCCATTCGGAGTCACCACTGCCCCCAGCGTATTCACAAAATGTCTGGCGGTAGTAGCTGCCCATCTCAGGAGACAAAGCATCCATGTCTTCCCATACTTAGACTGGCTCATCAAAGCCAGCACGTACCAACAGTGTCTCAAATACACTTCCATAACCATCAAGTTACTACATCAACTAGGGTTCACAGTCAATGTGCCAAAATCACATCTTCAGCCAGCCAATATTCAGAACTACCTAGGAGCCACTTTGGATACTCAAAAGGCTATAGCGTTTCCCAATGCAGCCAGAATTCGCAACATTCAGGCTTTGATTCTTCAGTTTCAACCTCATCATTCTCTTCCTGCTCGGGCTTACTTGCAACTGCTGGGGATGATGGCATCTTGCATCATGATCATCCAGTATGCCAGGCTCCATATGCATCCACTTCAGGAATGCTTAGCCAGTCAGTGGAACCAGTCCCAGTTACCAACACCGATCTAGTGTTGGTAAGCAGCCGTACTCATCGCTCTCTTCAGTGGTGGAACACACAAAATCTGTCAAAAGGACGGCCCTTCATAGACCCGGTTCCACAGACAGTACTGACCGCGTACGCGTCTCTAACTGGATGGGGAGCTCATCTACAACACACAGTGCAAGGACTGTGGAGTCACCAACAAAAGTTGCTCCACATCAACCATTTAGAGCTCATGGCCATATTTCTGGCCCTCCAAGCTTTTCAAACCCAGCTGGTGGGAAAAACTGTCCTGGTTCGTACCGACAATATGACAGCTATGTATTACATACAAAAACAGGGGGTACACACTCCCTCCAACTGTCCCACCTAGCCCAGGACATCTGGAGGTGGGCCATTCATCACAAGATCCATCTCCTAGCAGAACATCTCCCAGGAGTAAACAATCGGATGGCAGACCTGCTAAGTCATCAGACACAGCAAGTCCACGAATGGGAACTACACCCTCAAGTTCTCCTCCCATTCTTTCAAATGTGGGGCTTTCCAGACATAGACCTGTTCGCCACGCACCTAAATGCAAAATGCCCAAACTTCGCATCCAGGTATCCACACCCATTGTCCAAAGGCAATGCACTATGGATGAACTGGTCAGGGATATTTGCTTACGCTTTTCCACCTCTCCCACTCATTCCATTAGTGGTTCGGAAACTCAAACAAGCGTCCCTGACACTAATCCTAGTTGCTCCCACATGGGCACGTCAACCATGGTTCACAACCCTATTGGAACTCTCGATAGTTCCTCATCAAAAACTACATCTTACACCCAATCTCCTTACACAGAGCCATGGAGACATAAGACACCCAGACCCCAGTCAACTCAATCTGGCGATCTGGGAACTGAAGTCTTAGAGTTGCAATCTTAATCTACCGCCAGACTGTATGCATTTCATCAAAGAAGCTAGACGTCCTACCACAAGAGCCTGCTTTGCAGCAAAGTGGAAGCTGTTTGTGATTTACTGAAATAACCACATCAACCCGCTGGATGCTTCTGTCCAAAACATTATATGCTATTTGTTAAATCTACAACGTTCCAATCTAGCATACACGTCCATACGTTTACATCTAGCTGCATACCTACAAAATAGACAACATATATCTCTTTTTAGAGTACATGTCAGATTACCGACAGGGTACCACTAACCTTTGAAGCCGGATACGGCGGGAGCGATGAATGGAGCTATGTAACCCTATCCCCTATATGGAACGACCTGTGAGTATGTGATTTTCACTCAACAGACAACACCACCATAGGGGAAAGGGAAAAAAGGGACAAAGGAAACAAAGGTGCGGCTGCAAAATCACAGATGAAGAGGTACGCGGAGTTGTAGACCTCACTCCTGTCCTTTCACTCCAGCTGTCTACCCCCGTGTTCCCTGTAGTGGAATACAAGCACAGCACACACATTAAACCGCCACAGCGTGTAGAGAGCGTAAGACACCAAAGACAAATGTGTTAACACTTGCGTTCATGCTAGCCGCACTTGCATCAATACAGACGCGCAAAATCCAACATAAAACCAGGACATGTATTAACCATGTCTTCCATTGGAACATGCAGCGCCTGTGCCTCGTCCAGCACTACATTAGCCTTCAGGTAACGGAACATATAAGTGTACTTAGCTGAAAGTGCTCCTTCAGGGTATTTGCAGGTATGTCCTCAGCCGTGTAGTACCATGGGAGCTCTTCTCCAAGGCGTGGCGCAGGTGTAAGTCAATGCGGTTCCTGCGAGTGAAAGTGAACCCAAAAATATGAAGGAAAATCCAGCACAGACACCGAGCCTCTTGACGGCTCCGAAACGCGCACAGGCGCGTGATCCTTAAGTATGCCCAACACGGAGGTTTAAAACAAAAGGAAATCCAAGCCTTTCAGGCGGCTTTGAACACGCGCTGCGCATATGTAAAAGAAAATGCAATTGTCTCTGAGCCTTTCAATCGGCTCTGAACGCGATCACGCGTTCAAAAAGGGAAAGCGCTGAAATTCCTCTGAGCGGGTGAAATGAAGCAGGCAGCGAACCAGCTTCTCGTAACGGCTCCAGGACGCGCTCAGCGTGCGTGGGTCAGAAAAGGTCCGGAGACCTCAGACGCATTCGTTTCAGGAGCGAAGCGTCCTACACAGTTAATAACAGCAATTTACTACCGGACTTGGATAAGAAGGCAGTTTCCTTCGGAGAGGCTTGATACTCGACGTGTAGCTTTGATATTGACAAGCACCGGGTATCCTGTAGGCGGTGCTTATGTAGGGTTCTGATTCAAAGCCAGGTGGTGCTCCCAAAGGATTATGGGAGATGTAGTGCAACCACTCGTACGCATTCTTCTAGACCCCCACATTCTTGCCTAGATGTTTTTCGAAGGCCCCATCTATGCTTAAACGTGACAGTACCTGTCATTAAAGCATTTATGGAAGGACTCAAGTTATTTCCCAGAGACGTCCACCTGCTCCGGTATGGCATCTCAACATTGTCCTCACCAGACTAATGGGTCTACTACCTTTTGAGCCATTGCACAAATGTGAACTGCAATTTCTCACATGGAAGACTGCTTTCCTGGTGGCTATCACATCACTCAGAAGAGTAAGTGAGCTTCAGGCATTAACTAACGAAGAACCTTTTTTGCAAATGCACCAAAATAAAGTAGTTCTTCGGACTAATCCTAAATTACTTCCTAAAGTCAATTCTGCTTTTCACATCAATCAATCTGTTGAGTTACCAGTGTTCTTCTCTCAACCAGATTCAGTAGCGGAACGTGCTCTACACACATTAGATGTAAAGAGAGCATTACTGTATTACATAGAAAGGACAAAACCTTTCCGTAACACAAATCAACTTTTTGAAGGAGAATGGAGGCAGCACCAGGGATGAAGTCACAATAGCCAATATTATCTTTTCAAATTTCTTTTATTCTTCTTTAGGTTAAAACAACAGGACAACAGCCAACGCGTTTCGTTCCTTTTATAGGAACTTCATCAGGGCAGAAAATTCCTGTGTAAATCACGTCCCACTGTAAGTATCAAGGCGATAGTCAGCCCCACGATGTAGACAGTGTAGGAGCTGTCTTCTGGAGTAGAAGTAGTTCTTGTAGAACTAGCAGCAGTAATAAGTAGCTGCCCGCGATACCCCAGGACGAATGAAGTTATAGTATACTTCAATCGATAAAATCGCGAATGCCTCTTATTTCGGCGGCCATGGATAAGCCCGAGCCAGCAGTGAAAAGGAGAAGACCGCTGTCGGATGTTACCCGTCAACCATATTAACCCTGTGCATGTGGACACTTGAACGCAGTTACAAATTGGTCTGGCCGGACCCTTTTTGATCTTTTTAATCGTGTAGAATTCCCATCAGATACCTTTGAGGGAGCTATCACAGCTAATCGATTTTGGTTGGAATACTGTGCCGACACTGTTTAGGGTCACTTACACGCTCTGGCCAGAATCGATCCTACACTCTCTACATCGTTGGGCTGACTATCACCTTGATACATACAGTGGGACGTGATTTACACAGGAATTTTCTGCCCTGATGAAGTTCATATAAAAGGAACGAAACGCGTTGGCTGTTGTCCTGTTTTAACCTAAAGAAGAATAAAAGAAATTTGAAAAGATCATATTGGCTATTGTGACTTCATCCCTGGTGCTGCCTTCATTCTCCTTCAACTTGTGTTTCTGGATTTCCAGTGAGACCTAACTGCAGCAGGTCTCGGAGGCTACTGGCACAGGACTTTAATACTTTGTGGACACTATGATTGAGGTGCTAAACGTATAGTCAGCTGCAGTATCAATACATTCTGACAAATCAACTTTTTGTCGCTTTTGCTCCTCCACACAAAGGCAATCCCATATCAAAATCGGGAATTGCAAGGTGGATAGTCAAGTACATTCAAATCTGCTACGCAAAAGCGAAACTAACATTAACAGTTCCCCCTAGAGCACACACTACACGCAAACTGGGGGCTTCTATGGCATTCTTAAGAAATATACCCATAGATGACATATGCAAAGCTGCAACATGGGCTACACCTCACACATTCAGAAAACATTATTGTGTAGCAAGACAACAAGCTAGAGTGGGCCAGGCAGTTTTACGTACATTATTTCAGACCACTGCAACAGATACAGGTTAGCCACCTCTTTGGGAGATAACTGCTATTTAGTCTATGCATAGCATATGATCTACAGCTCATATGCCTCGAACGGAAAATGCTACTTACCCAGTATGCATCTGTTCTTGGCATATAGAGCTGTAGAGTCGTATGCGCCCACCCACCTCCCCGGGTACCTATACCTGTTGCAGTAATATCTTACTTAGATACATGCATTCATGGACATCTTCTTTTACTACTCTTACTAACTCCATTATCACCCTCTGCGGGAAAACAATCTAACAATGGAGTCGATACCCATGCGCACTATCACCGAAAGGAGTCACCTACCTCGTGACTGGAAAGACTTCTTCGAAGAAAAACAAAGTGCAAACATCCAGACCCAACACTAGATGGCGATATATGCATAGCATATGACTCTACAGCTCTATATGCCAAGAACAGATGCATACTGGGTAAGTAGCATTTTCCTTCTTCTGACCATACCGCTGCCAACGCTTGTTGGTCACCAGTCCGGCAATCACTCCCTTTACTCGACACTGCACCCTTTACGGTGAACTTAGCAAAACCTTCATCTGACGTCTGTAGTGGCTTCGTTGTCGACTTTTTGCATACTGTTGCCCACCAGCACTGTGTAAGTGGTAAAACCAGCCCTTCCGCGGTTCCCGCTTATCCATTATTGGGGTATCTTTCATAGATTCACATGCCTGAATCATTCCCTGTTCAGATGGGAGTCCCACGGTAACATAATCAAGCAGTATTTAAATAATGCCATAGGCTTTAATGGCCTTGAGCCGTGTTTTAAATAGCCTATCTATGTCCTTTAAAAAAAAAAAAAAGGACCAAATGTTGAATGCAGCCAATCGGCTGCTAGCACACTCTAGAACCTTCCCAGCAGAGTCATTTTCCCTCATATTTTCACTGCATGTCGTGTGTGAAGGGAGTTCCACTCTGTTTCTTTCTGAATTTTTCCTAAAGATTGAGCATCCGAACATGTCAGATAGGAAAGTCCTCTTCCACCCAAGTAAGACCTGTGGCAGGAATAGAGTCCATGTGGATGATTCACATAAAGACTATTTACTGCCTCCATCACTCTCATGAGGTAAGACAATGCAAGATCTGTCGGACCTTTTCTTCTAAGACTCTGAGGGACAGAGAGGGGAGGCTGCTTCTGTGGCTCCAGTCCACCAAGCAACTGAAGTCTTATGAAGAAGACCGTGATAGCTCATCCAGACCACTCAAAAGATCCAGGTCCCAGTATGATACCCCTGGTGAGGGCAGGAAGCAAAGAAGGCAGCGTTGACGAGTGCCCTGTTGACTAGCGCCCCATCGAGTGTCCCGTCGACGAACCAACCGACGACGCTACCAACGATGACACCATCGATGGTAACACCAGCGACGACCGCACCGTAGACGACTGTAGGAAAGTAGGATCTGCTTCTATGGTTGCCCACACTTTTTGCTTGATGTGATGCTGTTTTTGACTAGTCTGATTGGGATCCTGCTATTCAGGACCCCAGTCTATCTGCCTGCTCCCTAAATTGTTGTGTTAGTACCTAGGTACAATCCCAGATTGGATACTGGGTACCCTTATCAGACCCTAGTATATAGTACTAAGGTACCCAGGGCATAGGTACCCCAGAGGTCTCCTATGGACTGAAGCATGCATTATGCCACCCATGGAAAACCATGCAAAAGGGAACTACAGGCCTGCCATTGCAGCCTGTGTAAGTTGGTACTTGCACCAGTTACTAAAGCTATAGGATTCTTTTATCTAAGGGTCACTGCACTTAAAACCTATAAGTCACCCCTATAGCCGGACTTTGCAATCCTGAAGGCAGGGTGCTTGGTTCTGAGAGGGTGCCCCTGCATGAGCAGGACACCCCTGCAGCCTACAGAGTCCTTTCTCCCGGGTTGTCAGTGAAGCAGCCATATACTATATAGAGGGGACCGCGTAATTGCGCGATGTCAATCTCAAACGGCTGCAGCGAATCCTATCATGTTTGGTATCAAACATTTTGGAATCATACTCCCACACCGTAAATGGTGTGGGAGATATGATTCCAAGCACTGGAAGAGCCCTCTGTTAGGCTCTGTGTTCACGGGCCAACCTTCTAGACCCAGACAGCACAAAATGGTTGCTGCCAACCAGAGACACATTTCTGCCCTCCTGCTGCTGAGCCAAGCTCGAGCAGAGGAAGGTGGAACAATAGGCATCCTGTCACGGAGGTGTGACCACCTCCCTGACAGGATTTAATGTATTGGGACCGGGTGGGTGCGCATGCCAGCCCCAGAAAGTCTGCATGAGGGGCACACTTGGTGTCATCGCGAATAGTCCAGTACAAACCAGTTCTGGGATCCGTTGGCTTCCGCTCTGGCGCGAAACTGGACAAAGGACACGGGAGTAACCTTCCCCCCTGTCAAGACCCTCCCCTGGGAGGGTCCCCTGAATCTTCCCTAGGGTACTTAAGGGCTTACCTAGGTGTAGGTCCCTAGATTCGTCGTGGGATAAGATTCAGATCAGACATCACTTTTACTTCTACCATCTGGGCACTCTGGACGTTGCTGGACTTCGTTTGGGCCTGACTTCGTCTCCCTTCTAGTCTGCTGCATCGTCTGTGCCTGAGCATCATACAGGAAGCTTCCAAGGCCTGTGAAGCATCAAAGATACTTGAAGAAATCTCCCTTGGAGTGAAGGAGTCACTCCCCTGCACTCGCAGGCACCGCAACTAAGTCGACCGGTCTGCAGATCCTGAGCTCCTCTGGACTCCGTGGGCTCTGCAACACAAGTGGTGGTTTTACACTGCTCTCGAGGCCTGCCCTGCCCTCTCACCAAGTTTGAGGCCAGTATCCCTCATGGGGGTTGCAATAACCGAACCCCTGTGCACCGCATCCAACTTGCAGTTGCAAAGGCTTGTTAGCTTCCTTCCAAGAAGATTTTCGGGCTCCAAGTAGCCCCAACCTAGAGCATCTCCAGTGACCAGAATCTTCAGCCACACCGCATCGTGGCCTGCATCTTTTGATGAGCTGCTTGAGGTAGTCTTGCGACTCCATTGCCTCCACCCTGTGGGTCCATTTGAGGGTCACACTTGTTTCTTTTATTCTCCCCTGATTGCTCGGGGCCTGCTCTGACTCCCCTGCTGTTGGTGAGCCCCACCTGGACCTTGCTGGTCCCGACGTTGCTCCTTCTTCGATTCCTGCGTTGGTTGCATTTGCCAAGGCTTGTTGGTGCTCCTGCTGGGCACCGACCCCTCAGCACTCGACATCCTTCGTGGGACAGCTCGTGCACGGCTCCTGGTCCTCAGCGTTGCTTGGTCATCACCGCTGCAGAGTCAAGGTCCTCGTCATCCATCCTGCAACACCCATCGGAGGGCATTCGTCTTCCCAGTCTTCTGGTCACTCTGTCCCCTCTGCTTGCAGGTACCTCTCATCAAGAATCCATCCTCTGATTCCACCGGTCACTTCTTTCTTCTTCCGCAGCAGCACTTTTCTGAAGTCCTCCATTGGGTTCGACTGCGGTTTCCGACACCACTTCCCACATATGCACCCGGCTTCTCTGGTGTAGGTAACGTGGGTACTAGGGTATCTACGGGTGGGGTGGCTCACCAACCTTCTGTCTTACATGGGGTTTCTTCAGGGTCCACTGGGAAGGGTCCTAAACTTAAAAAATCCAACCGCGACTTGCACATAGAGTTGTCGTGTTTCCACACTGCACACTTTCCGTGGGGTCCCTATCTACTCACATTGGGTGGTTCCTTGGGGTCCCAGCACTTCTACAACTTCTTGACCCTGTCTTGATCCGAGTCGTGGTTCTTATACCACTTTCTTAGTATATGGTTTGGTACCCCCCTGGGGTCCACTGTATATTTCGTGCTATTTACTGTGTTTCTTTGCTGAAGTATTGTGTGCATTGTGTTTATCTCTGTGTTGGAGATATTGGAGCGTACTAGAGAGTATTATATAATAAATACATCTTTTTATAAATACTTGGTGTGGTTCTTTTCACTTAATCTATACTATAAGATTGCATTCTGGTGAAACAAGCTGCCTTATACTCCTTCTGGACTAAGCCTGAAGGCTGCTCTCCACAGCTACCACTTAAAACGTTTTCTAAGGTTGTCTAAGACCTCTTGAATCACCATAAGGTTGTCTGGACTGGTGCAAGGTGCCCACTTACATTGGTTGACATCATATACCAGGCCAGCTTCTCACAACGACGAATATTCCCTCTTCAGGGTTATTGGTACCGTCAACGCCACAGTCGACGACGGTCAGTGTTACCAGGGTAAAGACCTTTTTCCACCCGGATGTTTAATCTTTCACAAAATCTCCCGTTGCCTCCCTCGCACTTATTAGACTTCCAACAGTCAGAGGATGACGATGGTATATAAGGGGTGGCAAATAGCCCGTCGAGTTGCATGTAAAATGCCAGGATGAGGTGGACGATGCTGAGGATGAGCAGCAGCAGCAGCAATAATTACCAGCCATATCTGGTGCCTCCGTGCTATTTTCAGCCTCACAGCTTTTCCCCCAAACCTCTCCCTAGGGAAATGGCACATTTACCACCATCTTTAATCAATGATCTTCAAGCCATGTTGGCTGACTACAGACCTATTTTCTCCCCAGGATGTTCAGTGACCCACCGTCGCATCAACCACTGCCCCCAGCAACGCCAGTCTTATCCCAACCAGCAACACCTATGGTACCGCTCCCTCCAGCACGGGCACCCACGGAGGACAACCCCTCTTCAGAGGGCGAGAGAGAAGGAGATCTCGGAACCGCATCCACCGGTGGATCCCTGGGATGGCTATATCATCCCTATACCCTGTCTGCTGGCACATCAACCAGAGGACTCCTCTCCAGAAGACATCGGAGGGTTCCACAACCTGATGGAGAGAGCGTCCAACAGGTTTCCTCTCCCCATGGCTGTACAGCATACAGATTGCTTCCTGTATGATTTTAAGGAGGAAGCCAGGAAATCTATTCGTATGATCCCTATAATAGATTATATCTGGCAGGAGTGAGTAAAGATAATGAAAACACCAGCTACAGTAACACCAGTGCTTCCTCGAATAGGCCAGAAGTACAGGGCCCCTGAAGATGCACCTTCTTGCCTGACGGGTCACACTGAGCCGGATTCCGTCATTTCAAAGGCAGCGCAGGGGAGATTGAAAAATCTGGCTACCCCAATCTCGACTCCTCCGGACAAGGAGGGACGCAAATTAGACATCATGGGCAAGTGTTTTTCAGCCATGGATGCTGTTACCATTTGGGCAGCTAACGATTTAGCTATTATCGGCCGCTCGGATATGGCAGCCCTATTGGACCTCATCCCTGAAATCAGGAAACAAGAGGTGAGGAAGATCGTGGTAGAGTGTGAACATAGCGAACACAGGTTTCCGACAGCTGGCTAACTCAGCAGTGTTGAGACGCCAGGGATGGTTGAGGGCCTCCAATTTCGGCCAGAAGTTCGAACAATGATCTTGGACATGGCGTTCGCTGGAGAGTTGTACTTTGGCAAGCATATTGATGATGCGCTGCTCTCCATAAAGGACACTGACACAGCAAAGTTGTTAACCACCCTCAAATACAGGAAAATGCCTTTCAGGGGAGCGAAAGGACGAGGGTTTCCCCACATACAGGGGAGGTTCTCAGAGACAACAGCAATACCAGCCCTATCGGGCTCAATATAGGCAAACTTATCAACCTTCCACCTACCGCCAATCTGCGACAGCTGGTTTCTCTTGTCGAGGTGCCTGCAAGAGGACAGTCTCAAGGGCGGGACAGCGGAAGGAAGCAATGAGCAACGCCGGGTACCAGCTTCCCCCGCCTCCATTCTTCCCGTGGGTGTGAAAATTTGCAATATTTACCAGCAATGGAAAGTATACCGTCAGACCAGTGGATGTTGGATCTAATTGCCTTTGGTCATCTGCTGGAGTTCACAACCAAACCTTCAACTTCTCCACCGAAGGGAGCCCCTCCCTCTTGTCTTCACTTATTGCACAACGAAGTAAAGACCATGCTCTCAAAAGGTGCAAAAGGTCCAGGGCTTTTATTCCAGTTTTTTCTTAATAAAGAAGAAATCAGGAAAGTTGAGACCAATACTGGATCTCAGGAGCCTCAAGTACCTGAAAAAACAAATGTTCAGGATGGTAACTTCAGCCGAGATTCTGCGTCGCCTCAAAAGGGGACTTTGAGCTCACTCGATCTAGAAGACGCATACTTCCGCATACCCATCCATCGAAAACACTGAAAATTCCTCAGGTTTACGGTAGCTGGTACCCACTACCAATTCAAGCCTCTTCCTTTCGGCCTCAACCAGAATATTTATAAAGTGCCTCACACCGGGGGCCGCAGCCCTATGTTCTCAAGGTCACCAAGTATTCCCCTACTTGGACGATTGGCTTCTGAAAGCACCAACTGCAAATCAAGTGGCCAGAACCACAGATGCTTGTCTCCAGCTATTCAACAGAGTAGGACTGATGGTGAACATCAAAAAGTCCTCTTTTCTTCCCAGTCAAATAGCACCATTTCTGGGAGCCGGGTTGGACACGGTCCAATGCAAGGCCTGCCTGTCGGGTGAACGACAGGCTCGTCTACAGCAGGCAGCTTGCTATGACAATCTCAAGAAGAAAGTCCATTTCAGTGAGAGGGTACAAGTCGCTCCTAGGCATGTGTTCCTCCGCAATCGACCTAGTACCTTTAGCCAGGCTCAAAATGAGACCTCTGCAAGAAGCGCTTCAAAAACAGTGGCTACAAACGTCTGGGACCTTCGAAGACACCATTCTTATAACCCCGACAATGAAA